>JBAKBP010003982.1:80306-143696 GCA_037953745.1 Lithodes maja
CAGTGGATCCGGGATGCCAGCCTAAAACTTAAACCCTCCAAGTGCACCCTAGCAAAGAATAAAGTAAATTTTTTAGGCCATGTTGTCTCTGAAGAAGGGATTGCCCCAGACCCTTGCAAACTCGAGGCTATCAGTAAAATCACGCCTCCAACTAATGTAAAAGGCGTACGTGCATTTTTAGGCCTAGTGTCATACTATCGACGCTTTGTGAAGAACTTTGCCACCATTGCCAAGCTCCTACATGACCTCACGAAAAAAGAAGAGCCTTTCATATGGACAGATCCCAGGCTTCAGGCTTTCAATAATCTAAAAGACAAATTAGTAGCCTCTCCTGTGGTCTCCTTCCCTGACTGTACCAAACCATTCCGATTGTACACAGATGTGTCACAGTTCGGAATTGGGGCCATTTTAGGTCAAACCAGAGACGGCAAAGAGCACATAATTTCATGTGCTAGCTGCACCCTCAACCCAGCAGAAATAAATTACCCTGTAACCAAACGTGAACGTCTCGGAATGATTTGGGCATTACAACACTCCAAAGCCTATCTGGCGGGAGTCAAGGTCAGTCATCACCGACCACCACGCCCTTCAATGGTTGAGGAAGTCAGACACAAAAAACGCTCTGAATGTCAGATGGAGAGAATCACTGGAAGAATTCGATATGGATATCGTTTATCGTCCAGGAAAATTGCATACCAATGCTGATGCACTCTCTCGTCTACCATTACCACCTCCCAGTTCTACACCTCAACAAGACTAACCAGCCTATACGATCCTTGCAATACATCATCAAGGCTCGTTAGACAACAGCCAGCAAGACCTGTTGCAACAATACCAGCAACAACTATAACCAGATTGGATACCTAGGAAGATTTTCAATCAGCTAACCAGGCGAGGTGACAATCTCTTCACTTTGGAAGGAAAAATTGTGATCACCCCCCAAGCCGCATTATCCACGATGCAATCCATACATATGGATAACGGTATCCACCTAGCCCAAAGAAGACTAGTCACCACCTTTCAACAAGTCTACTGGGCCCCATCTCCTTGTGTCACTGCAAAGCGCATCACTAAGTCATTCAAAGGGTGTGCGTTGGGTAAGGATCGAACCCGCACAGCTGGTCCTTCCGGAAAGTTAATTGCCTCCAAACTTTGGCAATTGCTTGCAGTAGACGTAATGGGCCCCATGCAAAATAGTCATGGATTCAAATATATAATTACTTTTGTGGACACGTACTCCAAATATCTCATCGCGTGCCCTGCAAAAGAACACTCAGCCATTGCAATAGCTGAGGCACTCATTCAACATGTCCTCCCTTATTTTGGCCTCCCAGAAGCAATCCATTCTGACAACGCCTCTGCATTCACTAGCCACATCTGGTCTCAACTGTCTTTAATGTGTGGTTTTAAAATCAGCCACTCCTCCCCTTACTGGCCTCAGGGTAATTCAATATGCGAGAGGAGCCACAGAACCATTGCCAATCAGATAAGAACCAGGTTGCAACAAATGGACTCCAAAGATTGGTCCAGCCAGGTCAAAATTATGCAATGGGGGATCAACACCTGCCCTCGAGAAGACGGCATCTCTCCTCACGAACGGGTATTTGGAGTAGCACCTTTGCTCCTTCCCCTCCGTCATCTAGCTACCCCGTATGAGTCCTCCTCAAATTTCGACCAGTCTCTCGTTCACCTCAAGAATCGCCTGAGACAAATCCAATACGTTCAAGATCTTCAACCAGATGAAACATCAAAAGCCAGCCCCCACTGTATTGGCGATCTAGTGATGGTCGCACACTTACCAGTTCCATCCAAACTAAAACCCAGATTTAAAGGCCCATTTGAAATATTAGCTGTACCAAACTGTTATCAGGTTACCGTCAACTATTTTGGTGAGTCACGCACGTATCGTAACAGGCATGTACATAGATTTCAACCTATTAATGAGAACAATGTGATGCTTGCTGATCCCAATCAGAATGACATTTTGCCTGCAACAAATAATCACAATTTAGGATTCACAGAACCCACCACTAGTGGGTGGGTCAGTCATTTAAAATTGATGCAAAAGTTTGCTTTTCGGTACCAATTTAAAGCTAAGGGTCTCTAGAACAATATTGGTCCGAGTGTACAAGGATTAGACCCAATTTGGAGTCTGGGGGGTGTGGGGGGTTGGTGGGGGGTGTTTTGACCCCCCGTGGGCATACGCGAAATATTTAAAACTGCTATAAGTCTTGAACGAATTATCCAATCTGAACATATGAGGTACCTATGGCTTCAGGAGGACGAGTACCAACTTCTTGTTCAACCATATTGTCCATAAAAACTATTTTTTTGGCCGATATCGGTGTATATCCATGAAAAGGAAATGTTTGGGGATGTCATTTTTAATTGGCTAAATGTGTGTCCTACAGTTTATCTCTTGTCTTTCCAGGTTCGTGAGGATATGGCTGGGATTACGAAATGGGAGTTGTGTGTTCTCTGCCAAAAACAAACTAAAGAAGGACTTGTCTGTCCTCTTGCGAACCCGGTCTCTGCTCGAAAAGAGGAGGCGTACAAAGACATCATCAGTCTTGCAAGTAAATTTAGAGAAGTTGGTGCTGCACCCCACCCAGACGTAGACCTTCCAGATGAAGAGTCCATGCAGAAGAATAATGCATCCTGGCACAAGTCATGTCGCCAGCTGTACAAGGCATCAGCACTTGACCGTGCCAAAGAGCGTTTTTCCCGAGGATGTCCTGCAAGATAAAGACCCCGGCGGACCAGTGCTGATATCAATCGTCAGTTGTGCATCTTCTGCGGTGGTGAAACACATGCAGCAGACCATTCATTCCAGAAGCTTACTCTCACCAAAGAGATTCATGACAAGGCAGTCACACTGGGAGAGGATCGTATCGTAGCACTCCTTGCAGAAGGCGATCTGGTCGCCATTGAAGCCAAGTACCATCGGAATTGCTACACTGGATTCACCCGCCGTTATGATGCGCTTTGCAAACAAGGCAATGCAATCGAAAACATTGACATTACAGCTGAAAATGAACGGCTCCTATTCATAAAGGAAGAAGTCGCTGGAGGTCGTACAGTGTTTGCACTGCAAGATTTGACGGATATGATGCAGGAGAGATTAGAACAACATGGAATCCAGAAGAGCATAAACAGGACGCACCTAAAGGAAAGAGTGCTCGAACACTTCCCGAATCTGACAGAGGAGAAAGGTATCCGAGATCACATTTTCCTAATTTGTTCAAAGACGGCTAGGAAGATCATATCAGATGCAACTCAAACCCCAGAGGAAGAATCACGTACATTAATATTGGCAGCATCTATTCTCCGTAAAGCTGTTTTGGATCATGACACTCCTTTCAGTTTTGATGGTTCGTTTCCCAATGGTTGTGAGGAATTATCTGTTCCACAGCGTATGAAGTATTTCTTCCGTCAACTCCTCGCAGGACCAAAATCATCGCCAGCGCAAGACAATTCCAGGAACATCCTCTGCGTAAGTCAGGTTGCCATGCTCAATATGACTTCTCTTTCTGCGAACATGCATTGTGAACCTCCACTTGCAGTGTTCTTGGCCCTCAAATTGCATTCCCAAACACGAAGCAAGAAGTTGGTGCAACTACTACACGAGTATTGTCTGAGTGTGTCATATAAGAAAGTCCTCACTATTGAAGTTAGCTTAACGCAAGCAATCTCTGACCAAATTAGGGACAATAATGATATTGTCTGTCCTACCAATCTACATCAGAATATCTTCACGGCTGCTGCTCTTGACAATCTGGATCATAACCCTACATCCAGAACAGCGAGCTCATCTTTCCATGGTACTGGAATTTCAATTTTTCAGTTTCCTTCATCAGAAAAGCCTGGGGTGAGCCAAGAACCGTTACGCATTGACCCACAGACAAGAGGAGCAGTCTGTAGTGGACCAATCCTGCCTCGTTCGTACACATTTGTACCACCTGTGGGTCGAAATCTTGTCATCCGACCTCCAGTAAAAGACATGCAGCCAGTGTCAACTAGTTCATTCGGTGAGGAAAAACAGCACAAAGAGGAATGGATGACTGCAGTACATGATACCCAACATGTGGATTCTGAGACGGAAATACTTACCCCAGTAATGTGGTCTTCATTCCATGCATCTCGATCTGATGCTGTTGGACAAGCACAGAAATGCATTGAAGCACTCTTACCACTTTTTCACGAGAAAGCAGCTACTCCAGAAATTATTCGACATGGGATGGAATTAGTGAAAAAGATAAATAAACACCTCAACCCACAACAAATCCCTGTGCTGGTAGTGGATCAACCACTTTATGACATTGCAAAGAAAATACAATGGACCTTCCCTGAAATTTTTGGGGAAGACAAGTTTGTGGTGATGCTTGGAGGGCTCCACATTGAAATGGCTTTGTGGAACACCATGGGAGATCTCTTGCGTGGGTCTGGTTGGCCTGAAATCCTGAAAGAAGCTGGACTAGTGAAGACAGAAGCAGCAGCCACGTCTTTTCTGAAAGCATCCAATGTAATGAGAACAAGATAATTTTATGCCCATCAAGTTACTGTTGTGGTACTCGACCAGCTTCTGAAGCGTGCTAATGAGGACAGCGGAACCAAGGAGGCCTTTAAGGATTGGGTCTTGGCAGCTTCTCAGGAGAGCCCAACAATAGCATTCTGGCTGCTCGTACACAAGTATCAACAAATCATACTCGTGTTCATCCGGTCACATCGGGAAAGAAAGTTTGAACTCATGGTTGCTACTCTACGGAAGCTTGTACCTTTGTTCTTTGCTCTGGATCACCAGAATTACGCGAGGTGGATTCCAATCCTTATCAGGGACCTGGAAGTTCTCCCAGATAGCATCCAAGAGGAGTTTGAGGAAGGGCACTGGACGGTAACTCGAAGCAATCATCGTTTCTCATCCATACCAATTGATCATGCGCACGAACAGGCCAACAAAAGGGTGAAAGGAGTTGGTGGCATAATCGGCCTCTCAGAGAACCCTGCCATGCTGGAACGCTGGATCGTGACTGGCCCAGAGATCAGCCGTATTGTTGAGGAATTCACTGGTGTAAAAGATGATGCCGAGGATGATGCCATCATGAGGAAGGATGTGCGTCTCAGCGCCGATTTCAACGACATACCAAAGAACTGATCGAAGTCTTGCTAAGCAGGGGGAATCCCTTTGAGGAGAGCAGCGAGGACCTGGTTACGTAGACAACAAGGTGTGTGTTTCTGCGTCTGCTGCCACATCTGTCCGTATATTTGAATCTACAGGACAAGAGCAATACAACAACTTCAGAAAGAACGTGCTCGACTCGAATGATACACCTCTGACAGCGCCGATCAACCGAAATAACTTATTGTTGTTCCACGAGAAGAAAACTCAGAAGACGACGGCTCTTAATCGGAAAATGCAGCACTTCAAACAGCATGCAGAGCTCTACGGACAAGCATTTGTTGTGCTAGATAGCCGAGGAGGCAATCTGGAGGAGTTTTTCCGTCACGAGTCTTCCGCATACCCACCTGCGTTGTCGTCCGAAGAGTCCCTCAACTCTTGTACCAAGTCTGATTTGTTGACATACATCATGGAAGCTAGTGCGAGTACCACCCTTTCTGCCGACGAGGAGTTGGTAGCGCCAGACGTTTATGACTTTATTGTCATTGATGGAGAAGTACTGATCCACTCCCTTCCTGGTACAGCCGTCCAAGGCAAGACGTTCGATGAATACTTCAACAAAATATTCTGCCCAAGAGTTCACCACGATTTGAAAAGATCGACAAGAGTAGACATTGCCTGGGATGAGTATCGTGCTAAGACAATCAAAGGGGCCACAAGGGAAACACGAGGAACAGGTACTCGACAACGCGTGTCTGGTACTGCCAAAGTCCCAGGAAATTGGCATAACTTTTTGGCCAATGCAGATAACAAGAAGGAACTGTTCTCTTTCCTATCAACAAAGATAGCAGAAGTACAATTCCCAGATGACAAGAATGTGTATAATTCACTTCAGGTGATCAAGTCTACACTGTTGGGAACACTCCTCCAATGGGCTCTTGCAACCACGAGGAAGCGGACACTCGTGTCCTAGTGCATCTCATCCATGCCCTCCAAACTTCTTCACTTGGGATGGTTCACACTGGGGATACAGACGTGGTCATAATACTTCTGAGCAATTTCCACCACATCATAACTGTGAATCCAGCTGCACAAGTCTGGATCTCATTCAAAGCAGGAAAGACAACCAGAATGATCTCCCTGATCGCCATTGCCTCGAGCCTGGGAATGAAAACGTGCAAAGCCATGGCCCTCTTCCACGCATTCACTGGCTCAGACAGCATGTCATCATTCAAGTTCAAGGGAAAGCGATACTGTTGCAAGTTGAAGGATGACGTACCATCCCTGATGGACGAATTTGCGACAATCACTGACATACCGTTCCAAATATCACCAAAGCTGAAGGACATGGCCAGGAATTTTGTTTGTAAGCTATACTCCAATGAGTCAACCGACGAGACCGACGTTGATTTCGTCCGCATGAGGGTGTTCTCGCAGAGGACTAGGGATGTAGAGAGAATCCCCCCAACGAGTGATGCTTTGGACCAACATCTCAAAAGGAGTGACTTCCAAGCGAGCGTCTGGACTACAGCCCACGAACCCATGATGCCTGTCGAGAACCCTGTTAATCATGGATGGATGGAGAAGGACGGCAAGCTGCTTCCCATTTGGACCACACTGCCACTCGCCAAGGAGGTATTCAACCTCGATGTGAAATGCACGTGCGCACATGCCTGCTCATCGTGCAAGTGTAAAAAAGCAAATTTAAAATGCACACGTCTGTGCAAGTTCAAATGTGACAAATAGCTGGTTTAGAACGTTGTCCAGTATTCAATGCCTAAGGCCATCCTGTTCACACAAATTAAGTCCTTAGCTTGCATTATTTTCTTGTCAATTATGTACATGCTTTTAGCCCGTAACCGTACTTATATCCAGAATGTGTTTTCTTTTAATTTTATTAAGAAGCATTTAGCTTCTGGATACACAATTTGGATGTAATTTAGGTTGTATCTTTTCATTGTTGTGATTTCAATAGTTTTTGTTTGAAGTATTCTAGTCTAGTTTGAATAACCTGTTTTTGGTTCATGTGTAATTTAGTTTGATCAGCTACTTGTCAGTCACATTTATAATGATGGAACTCTAGTCGAGTCTACTTGTTTTATTCAAGAATTATGTACTTGTGTCTTCTATATTTCTAGTTTTAAAAAGGTCTGTTTATGAATGAGATTAAGTTTGTAAATCTTTAAGATGTTCTGTATTTTGGTGCTGAAAATATTATGTAACCTGAACTTATGTGTAGATTCTACATATAGTCTAAGATGAGATGAAGTGTAGTTATTCTTATTGGTCGAGATCCAGTCTGTACAATCTGTTTTATCTGTTGTTTCTGTCCGACGCGAATCTAATTTTCTGATTATCAATTTATGATGGCCTAATGGTAAATGGTAATGGTCATTAAACGTGGTGTTCAAGCAGTTGTTCAAGCAGATTTGCAAGCCTATGTTCACCAAGTACTACCTGTGTTTGACCATGTAATGATAAATAAAACAATTCAGTATTGTTTTTTAATTGTGTCCAAGTATCACTGAGAAATATCAAAAACATATATCTTTGTGTTATGGATATACACCGATCTCGGCAAATTGTTTGCTTCTATGGACAATATGGTCGGATAAGAAGTTGCTACTCATCCTCTTGAAGCCATAGGTACCTCACATGTTCAGATTGGGTAATCCGTTCACGAGTTATAGCAGTTTTCATATTTTGCGTTTGCCCGCGGGTGGTCAAAACACCCCCCACCAACCCCCCACGCCCCCCAGACTCCAAATTGGGTATAATCCTTGTACACTCGGACCAATATTGTTCTAGAGACCCTTAGCTTTAAATTGGTACCGAAAAGCAAACTTTTGCATCAATTTGAACTGAAAAGGGAAATTTACCCATGACCGGCACCCCACTATATCCCCTGAGCTTCCTCTACCTGTCACTCCTTCACGCCGCCAAAGGCCTCCTCTTGATGTAAACATTCTACCTCATACTCCCACACCTGTACCTTCAGCACGCCCACCCCCTCTGGTGTACACACCCGTTCCAGCATTGCCTACACACACTGTTTCTGCCCCTCCCACCCTTCCCTCTCAAGCTTGTCAACCCTCTGTATCTGTTCCTGTCCAAGCTTCTCCATCTGTTAGTTTACCTACTTATTCAGAACCTTCCAATTATCAACCTACAACTCCAGTCATTGCTAACATTCCTACTCTAGCTCATACACCTGTACCTTCCGTTACTCAGCCTAGCTCGTCGCTTCGCCGCACGTTACCTGTCTCTTTGGTGTCACGCCTGACACGGCCCCAATCTTACGCTTCCAAACTCAAGTCTCTAGCTCCTTCTGTATCTCATCTTTCACCGCAACCTGTTGCACGCCCTTTATCTCCCTTTCCCAGACGTCTTCCCCTACCTTCGACTAGCACACATTCTTCTCCCTTAATTCGGCCAACTCCAAACAGATTCAATAGGCCACCTCTATCCCCTAGCTCAGTTTCCTCCCCATCCCCAGTGTCTCGTGTTATTAAACCATCTCTAATCCCTACTCGGTCAAACCCCACATGTACAAGATCTGGTCGACGTGTGATGTCCCCTCAACGATGGGCTCCCACCTTCCAACCCACCTACATCTGGCGGGACCCCCTACAACCTACCTTGCCAGCACCAACAAGGACCCCTCATGTTAGTGCGAGGTCAACTCTACCTCATACAACCACCTCAACTGTCCTCACTACTCCTTTGGCTACGATGACCAGCAGACCACCCAGCAAACTTCCTCCTACCACACCTACTCCTACAGCACCTTCTAGTGCGGCCCTTACAGCCATGAAGATCAACAAAGTCACCTTCATAAAAAAACGCTGTCCCCACGGAGATCGAAACACCAAACAAACTCATCCACATGGCCAGGTATGCTAAAGAAGACTGGCAAATAAATATTAACATGGACACCCTATCCAAGGCAGATGTCCCTACCACACTTTGGCTGCTCACTCTCCAAAGTTTAACACCTGTCATCAACTCACCCACCACCAGATCCTATATTATTAAATCGCGGGGTCGCAACTTTTTCTAAGAGGAATGTGGTGAAATGACGGGTCTGAAGACAAGCCCTGCAGAGAACAGTTGCAGAATAGCCAGTCTGCAACTCAAATACCTTAAGAAGACAGAAGAGCGAAAGGAGAGGAAAAGAAAAATACAAGAGCCACCCCTGTTTCCCCGTGCTCTAATCACCGCACAAATACAGGAGCGACCCCGGTTTCCCCGTGATCTAAGACAACAGCCACCAGCCACAAGTTTGGGAAATCCTCACGACCAATCCACACCCTGCTCTCCAACCCTCACAGCCAACCACAGCACAGCATTTCCTCAGCTCCCGGATATGCAGTTCAGTAAAGAAATGTGAAATGGTTATGCAAATAAAACATCAACAGCCCGAAGTTTACAGATATAAATGAATATAGACAGGAGGACACATTATGAAAAACCGGGAGATATCATAACCCTCTACGAAGAATAACTCATAGGCGAGCTGAAATAACGTTTGTCTAGGAGTTTAGCTTATGGACGATTCCATACACATAAGATTTCTCCATGATTAGCGTAAGTAACTAGCACCTAAGTAATTAATAAACTACCTATAATATATGTACCAATGTAAACAGCTATTATGTATGTCTACGATATGTATTTACCTCACAACTTACTCACAACCAATTTCCCCATATCCCTATGACCTTGAACCTCTGTAAACGAGAGTCATGAATAAATCCGAATATTACCTCTAAGAAATTGTAGAAGAGTATGCAAATCACACTACGATACTATTCTAAACCTACCTAAGGAACAGAGTAGCTAACCAAGGATGTAGCTTGTACCAGCCTGCCCCTACCCTGCCCGGAGAGTGTACTTGCCTGAAGTACCCCTGAAGTCCTGCTCGAGTGACGCCCTACACCCCTGAAGTGCTGCTCCATGGACCCACGATCTACGTTGGCCAGATCTGTACTCTCTTCCCTTGCCCTCCAAACATTAGCCTAAGTGTCCCTGTGTCGTCCGGCTGGCTCCGTTGATTGCGTGCCTGATTCCCATCTCGAGGTCTCGCGTTCAATCCCCGCTCAGATTGAAACGTTTTTCTGAGATATAGCCGGCGGTTACCATCTCTCCATGAGCAAGGGGGATGGGTAATGGTCTCTGGTAGACTAAAGAAAGCCAAGCGCTTGTGAACCCTCGAAGGAGGAGATACGGGCGCTATATAAGTAACCAGACGAGTATTATTATTATTATTATTATTATCTTTCGTTGTGTTATTGTTGTCGAGGTATAAGTAAAATATGTGAACCGTGTTGTGCTAATTAACTCTGAGATCTGTGCCTAAGATCCTTGATTGCGTACTGTGTTAATCCTTCTGAACCTTACATAAAATCCGTGTTAGAACTGGGTATAAGTCCTAGCCCTGTTAATTGATTTATTTTCTATAGAACGTCTTACACATACGTTATAATTATAATTGTGATCAGTTATTCACCTTGCCACACACTCACAGATTTTGCTAATATATGTATTCTGCTATGTATTTTGTGAGTTGAGTTTGAAGTGTATTTCTTGATTTGATTTCCCTTCCTAATTATAATTAACTAGAACCTACACCCATTTTCATAACGAATTTACCTCAGCATACCTAATTACAATAACTATAACTATCCCCGTGAAAACTCATTTTTCTCACAAGCTTCCCTAATTACGTTTGATTATATAATCACCTTTGTAATTATTTTATGAATTCGTATTAACGTTCATTTGATTACTGATTTAAGTAATTTTGATTCTTCATGCTCAGGAATTCCAGCATTGCATAGATTCTGTTACTCAATTCCACATCATTTACCATACACCTCGTATTCTAGTGTATGTTCATTAAAAGACTGTTAACTCGTTCAGACCTCTTAAGAATACTGAAATAAGTATTTCTTTAGCATAACTTCGTCGTATGCGCTCAATATCTTTTGATAATTAATATTCTGTTAATTGTCCCGTTACGCCAATAATTATAAGCGTTTCCGGAGCAATCGTTGACTAACTTCGTTTAGTCAATTATAATTTGTTCTCCAGTGTAATTAAATAGATATATTTTATAGTTCATTCATAATTATACGCAAACTTTACATCTGAGTTCCTCGGCTCATTTTGTTATTATTACATAGGATCGTTGACGTGAATATAAGATTCTCATTATAAATTACACAATTTAAATTACGAACTTAATCTTTTGGGCAAATAATTAATTATTTTTTTTCTGCCACCAATCCTAGGGAAATATTATTAAAACTAAATTTCTAGTTGCACTAACTTTGAATTCAATTTCCACCACTGCAGTCCAGTTCATGACCTGACCTTCCCAGCTAAGTAGAAAGGCAACTTGAGAATACGCGGCTACCTGTGTAGTGCGGCCCTCTACCGTGTGACTCGCTCAGCCTACCTGCGTGTTTATTTTGCTCTCAATTCACCCCGTGTCTCCTATACTGAGACTGTATTTTGTTTTCCTTATTTGTTTCTTATTCACGTAAGACACTCGACTCACATCGATTGTTATTATTAAGGGTTGTTATTTATTATGTTCATGTTCTACTTGTGTTGCTATTTTATTAACTTATACCTATAACCACATTTGTTCATGATTTGATCTTGTTGAGAATTTCAACATATATGCATCCTGTTATCTGCATATTACTATTGTTATTGATTCAGATAAGAAACCATCCCAGACTACGAATCTATATTCTCGAGTTGGAGATTGATATGATTATGTTGAGACGGTCTATGCTTCCTCAAGCTAGACGTTATATAGATTAAATCTATCTATCTATCTATCTATATGCTCAGGCCCAATCCCCATTTTGGGGGTAGCCGACTCAAGACAGAGCAAGAACAGGGAAAACACAAAAACAACATAAAACAAAAAATAAACACAGATAAAAAACACAAACTCACACACATCCAGGTCACCCAGGAGAAGACCCAGAGACCAGGGTTACCAAGGTCGCTCCAGCACTCCCCCGGCCCCTGACCACCCGGAGAGGTTCCGATCTCGGCAGGCAGACATGCAGCGGAGCCAAAGCCACAAGCCCTCCCACCACACTTCCAGGCACACCCTTCATATTAATCGTCCCCCCGGGCCAGGCACCTGATGGACTATTATCTAGTCGAACTTGCGCCCGACACCTTACTCCAAATGACCACGTGTTCACTCAACTATTCACAAGCATTCTCCATTCACTCCTGTCCACCACCACTTCCCCTGCCTGATCTATAGTCATTCCTCTATCATCCAAAGCCTTTCTTACACAGTCTCTCCATCTCAATGGGGGTCTTCCTGCCCTTCTATCTCCCCTTGTACCTGACTCACATATTCTCTTTGTAAGCCTTTCATCTCCCATTCGTTCAACATGACCATACCAGCTCAGCACCCTTCTGTCCACTCTGGCTGACAAATGTTCCTGCTGCCCCACTCTCCTACGTATCTCTTCATTCCTCAATCTGTCTCTACGAGTAACTCCACACATACTCCTCAAGATTAAATACCATTTATAAATTACATGTGTGTTGTTATTGAGTTCTGTATTATCCTAAATGAATACCTACTTTGTGCTATTAAGAACGTGTTCGGTGTGACCCTGTCGGGCAATATTAAGGTCTAGAAGTCCATAATTGGATTTTTGAGGAGACTATATCACGAGTTGTAAATATTACAACCCGACATAACAATTAGTAATAGGCAAAGTCCATGAATATTTATGAGCGGGCTAGAGACTATGGCATCCGATATTACCTACCCTGTTCCAAATAGGTAGTCAAGAAATCGTGAACCCTAACCTCTCTAACTCAAAATGGTCTGGAATATTTTAAAAAATAATAACAAATTTAAATAACGTCCCTTTAACAGCTTGGGTCGTTGTCTAATAAATATATATAGATATAAATAAATAAATAGACCAAAAATTATCCACTACAGCCTGGGTCGTCGTCTGATGTTCTACCTGTCGTTGATCTTACACATCGTGTTTACCATTCCTGTGATCTTCGCTTCCAACTTCTACCTACATCTGGTCCTACGGTTTGCTCAGGGCCTTAGCTACGAGACCTATTACCTCATGCCCTATATCATCAGTGAGTATATCCATTAAGGGAGCCCACCTCGCTTGTTATCTCTTTCTCTCTCTCTCTCTCTTTGGGTTGTATCCATTCGGCCCCATTCAGCCTACTGTTTTAAGACGTTTACCCCCATCCAGGTGTCAATATTTTCCTGATGAGCGGTAGCGAGCCAGCATATATATTTTTTTGTTTTGAGAGGAAGCTAAATTTGTACATTTTTCGATAGAAAAATTTCTCCGGCGAAGCCGGATTTCTCCATACTATGTTGGCTCGCTTTCGCTTGCCAGGAAGATATCGACACTTGGATGGGGATAAACGTCTTAAAACAGTTGGATGAATGGGGCCGAATGGATACAAGCCAGAGAAAGAGAGAAAAGGAGAGAAAGTGAAAACAAAACAAGTGACCTCCCTCAATCAATCAATCAATCAATCAATCAATCAATCAGTGTATTATTCGGTTTGCTCAGGGCCTTAGCTTTGAGACCAATTACCTCATGCCCTATATCATCAGTGAGTATATCTATCAATCAATAAATCGATCAATAAATATATATATCTATCAATGTTTATTTCGTATTAAGGGGAGGTTTTTAGTTTGTTCCCTAGACCTCCATTAAGCTTAAAATTACACCCCCTAGACCCCCTTTTAAAATAAATGTATACATTTTTTGGTAGAAAAATTTACCGGCCGAAGGCCGGTTCCTCTTAAATTGCATACACACTATGGTTCGCCAGAAAAAAGTTGACACCTAAATGGCACGAAGAGTCTTAAAATTGACGGAAATGGGGCGAAAGTTCTTAAACTCACCAAACTAATGGGGCGAACGTCTTAAAATCTCCAAAGCAATAGGGCTAAACATGAGGGAAAAAGTGGTCTAAAAACAATCCCTCAAGTTAAAATCTTCCCTTAACCCCTTCAGTACCGGTGAATGCCTTTGTATATTAATTTGGCTACTGCTAATAGATTATATTCAGTTGTGTATTTGGCTTGCTCAGGGCCTCAGCTTGGAGACTACCTCATGCTCGATATCATCAGTAAAGCTGGTATCACACAAGCACTTTTTCCCTCAACATTTATCCTCAACATTGGCCTGGCAGCTTATGAAGTTTACGTTAACAATATTCCTGTCACCTAATTCATCTGTCACCAGTCTAGTTTCCGATACCAGTGCAAAATATACCAGAAATGTTGCCAGAAAAATGTTGATCATCAAATGTTGACTATAAAAGCTCTTGTGTGATACCGGCTGAAGTATAGTATGCCATAGTATAACATAGCGAAAACTTGACTCCCTTTACTGTGGGAATATATGCATGTATGTGTATACTCAAACACATACACCATAGCTGGGGGTAGCCAACTCGAGACAGAGCCGGAACAGAAACCTTTAAAGTTCCAATTCATAGGGACCACTTTCGCATTCCCTCGCCCCTTTCTCTGTCTCGTCGAGTAAGATCATTTTACAAGGGGAGGAGGATCCTAGCAACCCGCCCCCTGTGGGAATGAAAAAGGAAAAGACTGTCTCAATGATCCCTGTCTTATATTGTTCCTAATACCTGACCTGACCTGACTTCTCATCAGCTCAGCCATGGAAGTGATCTTAATGGGGAAAACAATAGAGAGAGAGAGAGAGTTACACAAATACTCAGACCACAAAGACCTTGCGGTCCCAACTAGAGAGAGAGAGAGAGACAAAATTACATACCTACCCTTAACCCTGTCCTATATTTTTCCTAATACCTGACCTGACCTGCCTTTTTCATCTCAGCCATGAAAGTGATCTCGGTGAAAAAAAAAAAAACAATTGCAAACCTCACCCTAATAATAACCCTTTCTCTGCGGGCATATTTGGGCTATTTAAGGCATATTCAGGCACTCCTAAATGATTAATCAAGTGTCTGCATGAAAGGAAATGTATTCTGCCTAAAACTAGACGAAAATAGCTTCGAAATGACACCTAGAATCAGCTTCGTAGCTCGCGGGGTTCACCCGCAGCGCTACCATAGATATTGGGGAAAACTCCCTATTTATTAGCAAAGTAGCGCTTTTCTACCTTTGACAGCACTGCTCAGACCCGGGTCTGGGACCTCAGTGCATGGACGGACGTGCGGACAGTCGGATGTGGGCCCCTCGCGGGCCCACCCACACTCAATTTCTATGGCTTTTACAGGCTTTTAACCCTTAAAGAGCGGCTCACCACATAAGTCGAGTTGAAAAAACAGGCAAAAAACGAGTGAAAAAAGGGTGGAAATCGAGTGAAAATGAGTGGGATAGTAATGATCCATACGTCCGATATCTGTGGCCTCCCGGCCCACACTAACTCCAGTTCCCCCACCGCGCGAGAGGATCACAGTGTAACCAATAGTTCGCTAAAAGTGAGCAAGGTAGCAAAATCTGCTAAACTTCCATCTTCGAGGTAACACTGTCAGTGCTCCACGAGTGCTACGTAGCTGTATGTTACGTCAATGTGTAGCGATTTCCACCTAGTTTTCGGCACAATACAGTTCCTTTCATACTGATGGTTGATATAGCAGTCAGAATGGTCTGAAAAGGCCCAAAACGGCCACAGAGGGCCCGCTAGACGAGGGTTAAAGACTGTAAATTGCTGTAACTTGCCAAACGTAGTACTACGTTTCCCGCACCGTATGGGTTAATCAATTAATTTAACTCCCAACATCAAACACCCTTAAATTAATTTAATGAAAACATCTGATCCTCTCGGGAATCGAACCTGGGATATCACATACAGAACTTAAGCACACTAACCTATACACCACCAAGATATTTAAAGGTACAACACATAACCACATTAACCTTTCTTATACTCCTCCTAACACCTGACCTGACCTGACCTGACCACTCTTCATCATCCTCAGCCATGAATGTTATCTAAGTGAAAACAAAATTCGTAGACCTACCTTCCCTTAGTCCTTAATTCAGACTCACAGTAACTCACAGTAGATTCCCTGGAAGAGGCCCTAGGGGGCCTGTGGCTCCAGTATGGCAGCCTGAACACTAATTGTTTGTTGGTTGCGTGTGGTGTTAATTTGTGCTTTGTAATAATATTTCAGGTCGTAATTTTTCCAATATTTGTCTAGCCTTGATTCAAACATTTCAACCGAGTCAACACTCACCACCCACTATGGCAACTCATTCCAGTTGTTAACAACACGATAGAGAAACGAAAACTTTTGCAGATCCAGTCTAGCTCTTGTTTTGTAAATTTTCTTTCTGTTCCCCTGTGTACTGTTATCCTCCCTCAGTTCAAAGAAACCCTGTGCACTCACTGTCGTATTTACCGGTGATGATCTTGTAAGTTTCAATTTGGTCGGCCCGGGATCTGTATGCCAGCGTGGGCAGATCTAGCTTCCTCAGTCTTTCTTCATAGGGTAGGTCTCTTAGGCAAGGCACCAGCTGTGTTGCTCTTCGCTGCACATTCTCCACAGCCTCTATGTCCTTCACAAGGTGGGGACACCATACTTGGTTGGCGTACTCCAGATGCGGCCTTACCAAAGCTGTAAATAATGGTTTGAAGACTGCTGGTTGCAGGTGAACAAATTTTCTTCTTATGAGCCCCACAATTTTATTAGCCTTGATCATTTGTTTTCGGCTAGATGGTCGGAGAATGGGAGCTTGTCATCAATGACCACTCCAATATCCTTTTCCGCTCCAGTTCTCTTGATGCCAGTGTACATATTATACCCCTTATCTTCAACATGGGTACTTCCTGATCTCATGTACCTGGTCTTCTCTTGGTGAAAACTTAAGAGCCACTTTTCCATCCATCCTCTGAGTTCATCCAAGTCCTCCTGCAGGTTGGTACAGTCCTCCATGCTGTGTATTTTCCTAAAAACCTTGGTGTCATCTGCAAACAGAAACACCTCACTGCCATGCCTGACTGCTTCTGGTAGGTCATTGATAAACATGACAAAGAGTAGGGAACCCAATTATTATATTCTATCCAACAACCAACTCTACTCCTAAAATCGATTAATGAAATATTACAAACACATGTGGCAGTCCGTGGATTCGAACCCAGGACGCTCACACCGAGCCCTGAGGGACGCCACTCGATTAATTCCTCCAGTCTGATGCCTCGCCATTCACCATCACCCTCTGTGTACGACCCGTCAAGAAGCTCTGGATCCATTGCAGTGCTTTATCTCCGATGTTGTAGCTGGACACTTTTTCTAGCAGTCATTTGTGAGGTACCCTGTCAAAAGCCTTCATGAAATCGAGGTAGACCACATCCACAGCCAGCCTATCATCAATAGCCTCGGTCCATGTGTCGAGCACCTTTATGAGTTGCAGCACTGTTGATCTGCCAGAAATTAAGCCAAACTGCTTATCACTGAATAGCTGGTTCTCTTTCATATGCGAGATTATTGCCTCTCTCAACAGTGACTCCATCACTTTGCAGAACACACTTGTCAGGCTGACTGGTCTGTAGTTTCCTGGATCACATTTATTCCCTTTCTTAAAAATGGCTGTGCCATGAGCAATTTTCCAATCCTCTGGTACCACACCCTCCTGCAATGAGCTACTGTACAATACCCCTAGAGGCTCCAGCAATTCTTCCATCAAGTCCTTGATTATCCTAGGGTGTATCCCATCTGGTCCAGGTGATTTGTTTCTCTTGAATCTTCGTAGCACTTTCCTTATTTTATCATTTGTGATTTCTATATGGTAAAACCTCTGTACCTCTCTTGTGGTAGCGGGCATTGAATCTCTATTTGGTTCCTTGATGATGTAAATCTTGCATTGGTGACTTATATAAGGATGCGGGAAAAACTGGAAAGGTGACAAGCGACAAAGAAAAAGCAGACGTACTTTCAGAACAATTTGCAGGGGTCCTGCAAATTGTTCTGAAAGTATGTCTGCCTTTTCTTTGTCGCTTGTCACCTTTCCAGTTTTTCCCGCATCCTTATGTAAGTCACCAATGCGAGATTTACATCTAGTCTTTAAATATATAATACATAGCCGGGGCTGGAGGGTTAACATAACATACTTCCAGAAATGTTTGGGTTCTCTTTCACATGTTTTGCTATTTCCTTGTCCTTAATTTTCACTGAATTCCTCGTTAGTTGTCTGACCTGGTTGTTTAGCCTTCTGTACTCCTTCTCAACGTCCCTGTCTATTCCATTTTCTTGCCTTATGTTCTTAGCAATGGTCTGGTAAATGAGTTTGAAACAGTGTGCGAAAAACGGAATTTGAAGGTAAATGCGGGGAAGAGCAAGGTTATGGTCTTCGAAAGGGGTGAAGTCACAGAGTGTGAGGTGAAGCTGAACGGTCAGGCTATGGAGATCGTCAACTCTTTTAAGTATCTGGGCAGTGTGTTGAGTAAAGATGGGACTATGGATGAAGAAGTGCGGGAGAGGGTACAACAGGGGAAGAGGGTTGTAGGAACGCTAAAAGCAGTAACAAGAAATAGGGTGGTCAGTATGGAAGTGAAGAAGTCGTTGCATGACAGTGTGGTAATCCCGACACTGACTTACGGAAGCGAAGCATGGACGTTGGTTGAGAGACTCAGACCAAGAGTGAGAGCAGTGGAAATGAATTACTTAAGAAGTGCATGCAGAGTTACATGGAGGGATAGACAGACTAATGAAGAAGTAAGAAGGAGGTGTGGTGTGGAGATAGATGTGCTGGAAAGTGTGAAAAGGAACAACGTGAGATAGTTCGGCCATATGGAACGTATGGAAAGCGAGAGAATGACTACGAGTGTGTACGAGAGCGAGGTGGAGGGACAGAGAAGGAGAGGTAGACCGAAGGAGAGGTGGAAGGATGGAGTGAGGAAGTATATGAACAAAGGCGGTGCTGGTTGGGGGGAGGGGCGTCGACTGGCTGAGGACAGAGGTGCATGGGGGCAGTTCGTTCGTGGCCACCCCTTCGGGGATCACCGCTTCAGGCAATAGATAGATAGATAGATGTTCTTAGCCCTCTCCCACAGTCGCTACTTTTTCTTAATTTTTGACCAGAGCTTACTAATCATTGGCAAATTTTCATTTGTTCTATTGTCTCTTGGTTTTTACACCATCATAATGTTTCTTAGGTACGCACTTCTCCACGACTTCTTGTAGCTTGTTGATAAATTTCCTCCATTTGTGTTCTGTGTCCGCATCCTGAGACATATAATGCGTCCAGTCAATATCTAGCCTCTTTTTCATTAGTTGGTAGCCTGCCTTTTCATACATATAGGTCTGCCTTTTGCTTTTATCTTCCAGCTCCTGGATATCAACGCTGACAAAAATGCATGCATGATCGCATTTCCCAAGTGAACTGTCTACTTTGATCTCCTCGACTATTGATTCCTCATTACTAAATAACAGATCAAGGGTATTGCCAGTATCTTCCCCTCTTCAGTTCAGTTCAGTTGTTGGGCGGTAAGCTTGGCCTTTACAAGGGCGCCTCCCTTTTGTCGTGCTCTTTTTACTTTTGTTTATGTTCGTTTTTTTTTGTGTTTTACGTTTCTTCTTTCATCTTGGTTGTTCTTTCTTCTTGGTTGTTCTTCTTTCTTCTTGGTTCTTCTTCATTCTTCTTAGCATTCTTTTGTTTGCTGGTTCTTTAATTGTTGTTGGTGTAATTTTGTCTTAACCTCCAACATGTATATATTTTCTTCTTTACCCTATCTATGTTCTGTCTATCAAATAGAAAATGTCCTAACAATTTATCGTCTTCTTCTATGTATGGTTGCTGGAATAGAGGTTCCTTTCTTCTTTCTTCTGTGTATGCTGTGCACCACAGAATGAAATGTTTTAGGTCCTCTATCCCATTCCCACACATTTCACAGACTGTATCCCCTTCTACAAATCTCTTTATATCATTTAGATTTAGGTTATTAGTTCTAGCTTTGTATAAGATTACTGACGCTGGCCTATTATCATATATTAGTTCTTCTCCTTCTATTTCTTTCTTCCATTTTCTATAAATGGTTAGACTTATTTTCCTGTTCATTTCTTCTTTCCAAGTTTTAGTATCCCAATCATTTAACTTTTTCTTTATCTCTACTTTACTAATTTCTATTAGTTCGTCATCTTTAACTTTTACTTCTCGGAGGTACTTAGTAGTTGATTCGAACCAGGGGTCATTTGCAAATTCTAGTTTCTCTTGTACTCTTCTTTGTAATAGTTCACATCCGTTATTTTCTTCTATATATTTTAAATATTGTATTTGTCCTCCCGTGATTCTTGTTACCATTGACGATGTACCTATTTACCCCCTTAATGTTTCAACCTGGGCATACCTTGGAGCTCCTAAAATGTACCTATATACTTTATTTTCTACTCTTTGCAGCATATCAATATCTGTTTTAGTATCACCTAACACGCTAGCTCCATATACAACTGTTGGTAAAGCGACACTTTTCCAGAACGTTTTCCCTATGAGTATTTTGTTACAGCTTTGGGCTATTATTGGATATGTTAAATTTGCCATCTGTTCTGCTTTTGCCAGTGCACTTTCTTTTTGGATTTTAAAACAATTTCTTTTGTCTTTAATTTTAATGCCTAGGTATTTAATTTAATTTGTTACCTCTATGTCTCTAATTTTCTCTGTTTTTTGTTTTGTATTAAACATTAATATTTTGCATTTATCTTTGTTTATTTTTAGACCACACATGTTCCCTATGTTTATCAGGTTATCTATGGTTCTCTCTGCCTTGTCTATGCTCTGTGTTCAAATTAATCCGTCATCAGCAAAAAAATAGGACACTTAGTTTAAAGACCTGATCTTCATATCCATCTCCTGTTTCTTCCATAAGTTTTATAATATTATAGGTTACTAGTTTAAATAGTGTGGTTGATGCTGTACACCCCTGCCTAATGCCGCTTGTTACTTTTATTTCTACAGCTCAATTTCTGTATGGTCATCAGTATAAATATTAGCTACTGTACTAATTATGCTGGGGTGGATTTTATGTTCTTTCATTACATTTATTAAATAGCGTCTTTTTACTGAATCATGTGCCTTACTGAAGTCTATAGATATTGCAATTAGCGGGTTTCCTACAATAAATGATTTTTCTATGCAGTGTTTCAGTATAAATAAGTTATTTTCTATTCTTCCTCCTTCTGTAAAGCCACTTTGCACCTCTTTAACTTCATTATTGATTATTAAATGTTTTTCTATTTTGTTGTTTACTGCTAGGGACATAAACAATTTATATGAGATGTTAGCAAGTGCTATTGGTCTCAGATCTTTAGCACATGGCTTGCTTTTCTTGGGTATCATGACTGTTTTAGATTGTTTCCACTCTTCTGGTATATCTGCCTCCTATACTATTTTATTAAAGCATTTAACCATTATATCCATACATTTATCACTGTTCAACAGTGCTTTATATAGTTCAGGTTTTAACTGATCTGGCCCAGCTGCTTTTTTTGTTCTTTAGTTTTCTTAGATTTTTTTTTTCAGTTTTGCTTTTGATACTATTGGATTTTGCATATGTTCTAGAATTGTGTTTGTTTTACCTATCATATCCATCTGTTCTTGTAATACTTGTTTTGTTATTATCTGGCTTTCCGGGGATATGTCTACTGTTATGTTACTTAGTATTCCTGTTTCTTCCTCTGCTGTATTTCTATAACTTTCCCCATCTTCTGGGCTCCATACTTCGTTTATGTCATTGTTATGTTTCTTATATATACTACTCCAATATTTGCGATTTCTTCTCTAGCTTCCCTATCAGACAATTCCCTTCCTACTTCATTATATAGTTTCAATTATTTTTCTTCTTTTGTGTCTTTTTTCCTTAATTTATTAATGTATGTCCACCTTTTTGTACCTACATTCCCACCCTCCGAAATTTCTTTACTTCTTTTCTTTTCATGTTCGTATATTGCTTCTTTTATTTTTATCTGTGTTTTTTCTTTTTGCTCTTTATACAGTGCCTTTAACCCTTCCTCTTCTATTTCTGAACTAGCATTTCTTCTTTGTCTATTGAGTTGTTTTCTTCTTTTGATCCCCTCTCTGATTTCATTGTTTATCCATGGTGGTTCTTTTTTTGTTTTGCGTTTGCCTATTTTTCTTTTATATGCTGCTTTGAGTTTGAGATCTGCAGTGTCTTTTATTATCCTATTAAAATGTTCTATACTAACGATTTCTTGGTTACCTATCTCTTTTTCTAGTTCTTCTACATAGTTTTCTATTGAACCGGAGTCTGTTTTGTAGTAATTCACAATTTCCCACTTTTTTGTGTTAAATTAATATTTATTATGGTTTCTTAGTTCAAATTTAACCTGTAGAAGGTTATGGTTCGAGAGATCAAACATAGTTTGGTTCTCATCAATTTTGACCTTTGTATAGGTCATAAAACTTTGGTGATACCAGTACAAAGTCAATGACACTTTTTTGTTCATTCCAGCTCCAAGTGTATTCTCCTTTACAATTGAAGTCATCATTCAACATGATTAGGGCATAGCGTTCCATCCAGTCTAGTACAATTATCCCATTATTATCTAATTTTTGGTATCCCTTGAAGCCGACATGACCGTTAAAGTCCCCCAGCACTACCAGTGGTTCTTCCGCATTTTGGCCTAGGTATTTCTCTATTTCTCTCTTTAGAGTTGTGTTTCTTTCTTTATCATTAACTGAAAAGTAAACTATTACTATATTGATTTTCATCCTGGCCTTGTTAGGTCGTGAATATGTTGGGTGAGAAAACAATCTCGCACTTTCTCGATGCATAGGGTATTGAACTCCGTTGCCCCAGTTTCCGATGTACAGTTACTCCACCTGATATGATGAAGGTTAAAATATCCCAAAAATAATTTACATTGCACATTCATATCACAAATTTCCTGCATCAGTTGGAGCAAGCTGTTGTTATTTTATATGTCACTGTTGGGGCTCCTGTAGATAGGTGATTAACTATTTCCCACCACAGCAAGCAACCTCAACACAGCAGTACTCACAATATTTGGTCTTCAATTCTACTATGTTGAATTTTATGCTTTTCTTAATATAGAGAATTAGCCCGCTCCCTGATTCATTGTGCAGGTTTTGTTCAACAATCTCATATCCGTCCAAAGTATATTCTGCTGTGGTCCTGTCATATCTGTAGTTCTTTGGCTTCACCTCCTGTAGAGCGATAATCTGTGGTAGTTTTTCCATTTCCTCCAGCCTGTAGCTTAACTCAAAACTTTTGTCTAAGCTAAAAGTATGCACATTACTGAACATAATAAATATATCCTTATTATTTACACTAGTTACCTTGTCCTTTGATATCACTATGGGGCTCAATTATCTCCTCGGATACAGGGATCCTCTTGCGGCTGTGATGGAAACGTTCACTCGTTCGCATATCGTTCAGTTTGTAACATATTGTTCACTTAGTCGCATATTGTTTCGGCTCTGCGCTTGTTGGGGCTCATTTGTTTATATGCATTTAGTTATTAAGTGTTCTTATGCATGTAATCTTGTCTAATACTGATTTTAGCTTTCTCTTAAACTGATGAAGTAAGCTTAAATTAACATTTCGGAATATTATTAAAGTATTTGATAATCTATTTAATGATCAGTTGGTAACCTCAGGCTACAGCGAGAGTCGAGGATAGGAGCTGTTATCTTTTGATTGTTACTCCTTGTCTGACCTTTGTGGTGTAAACAGCTCCTGCCTACTTCGCTCTCGCCTGTATTTTGTTGGTTCTGAGGTTTTCTGTTACCAATGGTCACCTTACAGCTAAGTTGTTTTATATTATGAACTCTAGTATTATTATCATAGTTTGTGTAGCCAGGTTTATCTATTAATCATTCTATGAATTGAGCAAGTTACCATTTTGTACTTACCGGTATATCTTTTGTAAATTAATTGGATTCACCGAGGCTAATTATTATTGTATATATTGTAATATACTCAAGGCTTTTAGTTTTGTTTTATCTTCCTCTAACATTGTTAAATTTTAATATAGTGCCATATGGCCTTGGTCGCCTGGCACGCTGGATTTATAATGTTATGCTGATAAAGAACATGGTGTGTCATGTTACGATTCGAGTAATATAATATCATTAACCCCTAGACATAACGGAACGTAACACGGCTCTTGATTCCCGGCTTCTGCTGCTGTTGTCCCGATGTTCCCGTTTTGTGGTCCTTGATTCCCGGTCTCTGGAGTGGTCCTGTTTGGCAGTTCTACATTCCTGTGCTTTGTTGGGTTTTGAGGTTCCTTAAATTTCACATTCCTTCGTTTCCACGGTGGCCCTACCACATTGTGCCTCCCTTTTCTCGCGGTGTGCACGTTTTTTGCCTCGTTCCACAGAGCGGTCTCGTGTTCCCTCTCCCTCCTCTTCTATTCTTATCTTTTCTTCCTAACAGCACACCTGACCTGACCTGACCTCTCCCAATACTCTCAGCCATGAAAGGGATCTAGGTGGACAGAAAAATTGAAAACAACAACAACGACGTACCTCCCATAAACTTTTAATACTTCTTATCTTCTATCCTTAATAATTTAGTTACCCAAAGATAAACATTTTCTCTATCAATGGTCCATAGAAAATTACTGTATATTATGGGTAACTATATTACATTAACTTGGAGATTTTGACACTTAACTCCTTCAGCACCATGACGCCTTTTTACCTTTGAATCTGGGTAATATTTAATGATGTTATGCAGTTTGAAGGACCTGTGTTATTAAGAGGGCGGTAATTATAGGGAATAGGCTCGCACCTTTATTTTTCATGTGTTTTCCTCCAGAATTTAAGAAAGGAGTTTTTTCATGGTCTTAGTTATAATTCCAATGTGGGATACACGATGGGTTGAGGGGGGGCTTTGCCCCCCCTCACCCCCCATGAATTATTGAAATTGTCATCTATGTTGCCAGCAGGGGGTAAATATCGATTATACTGCATACAGAAGGCGTTTGTAAACAGTGAGATGTCCGAAAGAGCTCTGAGATTGATTAGAATGGGCGTTTTTGTTTCTATTAATATCGGGTTTTATAAAATATATAATGTGTTCAAAAAAATTCTCTCACGGTGGATTATACATGATTACAGTAAAAGGATTCCATAGACCTATAGCTACATTGTCTCTAATAAATTATGTATAATAAGGTTGCGAGCCTATTCCCTATAATTATCAAGAGGGCTTGTTGAGATCGTATTTACCCATCCGAGTCCTAGAGGTTGATTACAAACTAAAACAAATCATCAAATGGTAACCAGAATAAGATGAAAAATACGTCATGGTGCTGAAGGGGTTAACATTTAAATCCTGACCTGACCTGACCTCTCCTCAGCCATGGAAGTGATCTCTGTGGACAAGCGAGCCTTGGCGGCCACCCTGTCGTTTGTGGCTTGGACCTTTGGGATGTGCCTCGCGGCTCTCATCACTTGGCTCCTCCCACAGTGGCAGTATCTGGCTCTCATCACCGCTGGCTTCAGTGGCCTCGGCTTTCTCTACTGGAGGTGGGTTGGTTACTACTTACTAGTCTTAAACCCCTTCAGCACCGTGATGCCTTTTTACCTTCGATTCTGGCTAAATTTAGATGACAAAATGTAGCTTAAAAAGGACCTATGTTAGTAAGAGGGTTTATCGAGATCCTATTTACCCATTTGAGTCAAAGAGGTACACCCAGAAGTGAAAGTCCCTGCATAGGGTTTACCCCCTACTCCTACTACCCCAGAAGGTAGGAACGGGGTGGGCCCTGCCCAGTCCCCCTTACTACGCCTACCCCAGGCAGAAGGGACGGGATGGTGCCAGTCCGTCACCCCTTCCTTCCCCTACCCTACAATGGAGAGATTAAACAAGCAGGCCCCCTACTCACACCCTACCCCAACCCCACACAGGAGGAAACCGCCGCTTACAACAAATTGTTTTCCACGAACCCAGAATAAAGAATCCTTGCAACGAGGCCGAGACCATGTCAGTAATTGGTAATCTATACATATATATTCTATATATGCCAGAACAATATTGCAATAAATTATCTGATTTTACAGAATGAAGATAATTTACACTATCTGTCACCTATCCGTAACTTGACACACAAACACTTATGATTTATGTGTAATTAGTATTCTATCATGTTTGTATTTATAATGTAAATTTCCTATACCATCACCCCTTCTAGTTATTTTACAAATGATTGTATTCTCCCGTGGCCAACCCTTCGGGGATCACGGCGTCAGGCAATAGATAGATAGATCGATAGTATTCACCCACCTGCGCAATATGCATTGGTATTTAATAGATTTGCACATTGAAATGGTAATCTTGTAACTTTTGAATACTTCTGAAGAGATGTTGGCACTTACTAAAAAATATATTGTATGGATTGCTCAACTGATTATAAGTGGTATATTCATTCAATGCTCGATCGGTGGTTAGGCTTTTTGGTGCATATTCGAGAATATTAACACTCTCTCTCTCTCATATATATATATATATATATATATATATATATATATATATATATATATATATATATATACATATATATATATATACAGGGTGTCCCAGGAGGAAAGGGCATAACTTAGGGAAATGATAGAACAAGGTATTCTAAACATAAAATATTCTATAACAAAAATCCAAATTTCAACCGTTAAAAAGATATTGAAGGTTTTATGTAGTGCCCTGCCCCGCATCACTGTAGTGGACTCTTCCATGTCAAATAGTTTCCAACTACTCCAAAGTGAGCTAATATGTCTATAATCATTTTGCAACTTACAGAATTATAGTATCTTTAAAATAACATGGCAAAATAATTGCAGAAAGATGGAGGTGTGGTAGGCACTAGGCCAGCTAGGCCAGCCTTATGGCGAGATACTGAAGAAAAGAAAATTTTCAACATGCAATATCTCTATACTGGTCGAGATTTGGCCTTTTTGTTATAGAACATTTTAGACTTAGAATATTTTGTTATATCATTTCCCAAAGTTATGCCCTTTCCTGCTGGGACACCCTGTATATATATATATATATATATATATATATATATATATATATATATATATATATATATATATATATATATATATATATATATACACATATATATATATATATTAATTGACATTTTAATGTATTACCATGTTCACTGCAGTCATTCATTTGTTTTGGAGTGGGGGGGGGGGGGGGGGAGGCTCTCAAAAAGGTAGTTCATATGTTTTTTCCACCAACCAACTCAACTTCTAAACTCAAATTATGAAATTAACAAATACATGTGACAGTCCAGGGATTCGAACCTAGGATGCTCACACCGAAATTCAGTGCATTTATGCATTACGCTATGAAGACAGTTTTACAGACTTCAACGAAGTATGTCATAACTTTTTAACAAACTAGATAATTATCTACTTATCTTTTCGCGGATATATCATAATCAGGAGAGCATTATATCCGCGTAGCAACTGATAGTGAAATTATTGAAACTCACCTCCCAAACAGTCTCACAGATACGATATTAACGTAGCACTCTAGTGTTGTCTTAATATTAACGTAGCACTCTAGTGTTGTCTTAATATTAACGTCGTAGCACTCTAGTGTTGTCTTAATATTAACGTAGCACTCTAGTGTTGTCTTAATATTAACGTAGCACTCTAGTGTTGTCTTAATATTAACGTAGCACTCTAGTGTTGTCTTAATATTAACGTAGCACTCTAGTGTTGTCTTAATATTAACGTAGCACTCTAGTGTTGTCTTAATATTAACGTAGCACTCTAGTGTTGTCTTAATATTAACGTAGCACTCTAGTGTTGTCTTAATATTAACGTAGCACTCTAGTGTTGTCTTAATATTAACGTAGCACTCTAGTGTTGTCTTAATATTAACGTAGCACTCTAGTGTTGTCTTAATATTAACGTAGCACTCTAGTGTTGTCTTAATATTAACGTAGCACTCTAGTGTTGTCTTAATATTAACGTAGCACTCTAGTGTTGTCTTAATATTAACGTAGCACTCTAGTGTTGTCTTAATATTAACGTAGCACTCTAGTGTTGTCTTAATTATACTGAACTTTTTCGAGAATAATTATGTCATCTATATGATTAAACACATAACTCTCATATCTTTTCTTTTGGAACGATGAGTGTATTAGTGGTACTATGTGCTTGTGGTACTGGATATTTTGTATTAATATATATAATTATATATACTGTATATATATATATATATATACACAGTATACATTTTCTTCTTGAAAAAGAAGACCAGTGTTATTTCGAAGCATGCCGATGCTCAATGCATACGTATGCAAATACGAAATAAAAGTTCAGTAATAGCTATTCACCATCTATCCTACCAAAAATCGACAGTTATATTTTATCAAATATTAAATACAAGGTAATCGGTAGGATACCTTATATATGGATGTGTGTGAGTTTGTGTTTTTTATCTGTGTTTATTTTTTGTTTTATGTTGTTTTTGTGTTTTCCCTGTTCTTGCTCTGTCTTGAGTCGGCTACCCCCAAAATGGGGATTGGGCCTGAGCATATAGATAGATAGATAGATAGAATCGGTAGGAAAATGCTTATCTAATTCCTGCTATAGAATATTGTTACGACCGACCGGGACTACGAATAAAACAAGGGCACTCAATGATTGGACTAGTAATAGGGCACTATGCAACAACGGTACGCTAGATCCAAACCCTCGAACTTATATGCCGGCGAACAAAACACCTATACCCTCCAGGGTTAATCTGCGATAGCGGGGTATCCTTAACTGGGCATAAATGTACTCTACTTCAGGCTAACCTGCACTGGTATAGCTTGATAACAAACAAGATGCAAGTTACGTTAAAATGCATAAAAAGGAATCAATGGAAAGATCAATTAAATCACTGCAAGATTTAATACAATAAAAAGATGCTTCAATACAGTTACTCTAAACAACAATAAACTCTTCACTCCTATCTGAAAGAAAGTGAAGTATAGTCCTACAGCATAGACCTGGAAACTTCTGAAGAAAGTCTGATGCTCATAAGATGCTCGTACTGATTTAGAACTATATAAAGGCAGGAGGCAGGACACCACATGTGTAAATCGAATACACTAAAAGATAGGACATATAATGTTAACTGACACGAGAATACTATAAATGCGCAACGGTAGCAAAGCTCGACACTAAAAGAAGTACTTCCTCATCAACGAAACAGTCTGCTATGGTTGTGCGGCTCAGCAACAACCTAGACTAATAAATGCTGTGAATAATAATGCGCACATATCAAAGAGCTTATATTAAATACTAACAAGTGTCTACTCGATTAATAATGTCTAGCTGGGATACTCTAGGTAAGGAACTGGGGTTGAGCAGGACAGGCTCGTAGCCTAGCGATGTCCTTAAGACTGCATCCTTTAAGTTACGTTAATTGACTAGGGGGCTCTCTCGATAGATCCAGATCACAAGTATCTGGTTCTATCCTGGTGCCCCTCTAAAGACAAGCAAAGAGGCAGCAAAGTGTGGAACTGGTACAGGCCAAAACCCTCAGTCAACACAATGCTGCACTCGCAAAGGACGCAACCGAAAAGACAACCCAGGCTACCACAGGACCGGTCGAAGTCGTATAGGTATAAGCAAACCATACACACATCGGAGACAATGACTACAGTTACCTTATCCCAGTTTAGCATTAAATAAAAGAGCAGAAACACTAAATCAATAATGGAGACACACAAAGTTCTTAACCTATACTAACTAAGAACCCTCAAACCTATTCTAAGTACATGTAAATATCTCTGAGGACGGCGCATGCAATACAATGGGCCGGCTATGAAAACCGTATGCAGAACCCAAGGGGAGTGTTGTGCAGTTAATAAAGGTTAGAGTATGGAAAGAGAGAATCGAGTGAGAGAAACGGTGATAAAGGTGGTGATCGGGAGAGAATATGCAAAAGGATGTTAGAAGCACGCGCGCCAAGGCTGTCCTGACGAGGACAGCTCCTGGGGACCCTCATGGAGGAGGTAAGTTACACAGGAGACCGCAAAGGCGCGATGGTCGGCCAATCACGGGCCGAGACGTCACAAGACAGCAGGCGTCATAGGACACAGCCAGACACGCCGTCCAATGGCGAGCGAGAGGCAGGAATGCACCCGTACATACAGACACTTACTACCTCCTCGCTCTGAAAGTCTTTCTCATTCACACGCTGGTACTATTATCACTACTGTCGATATAAAATATAACCCGTTGTCACAGACGAAAACAAAGACCACCACTTGACTGTCTGTGACAATGCGATTACTAGGAAAGAAAGAACAACATTCTCTGATAACTGTAGCCCATTTCGATGTCCCTGGCGATCGCTAGTGGCCAACGAGAGGCGATTCTGCCAACGCTGGTAGACGTCACACCCCGCCCAAGATATGGGACGCTCAACATTAGGCGAGCACCATATCTGACAAGGCAGAATGCCGACAAGACCCGCCACACCTAGGCACTCCACCAGAAATGAAATGCAAAGCTCAATCTTAAATAAAACAACATATTAGCATAAAGAAAATCTTACAACCCCTCCCAAACACAATAGTATAATTTAGCCTGCTATGCTCCCTGAGCGAGCTTCACAGAGCCCAGCCTACTAAGTGAAAGACAGGTTCAACTTAGGACTTTAGCTATAACATTGGCAACTTACAATTAACTATCAAAAAGAATGAGTTTTTATGTGATTTTTGATTTAATTTTAATGTTGTTTTTGACGGCTGCTCTACAGGGGCAAGCCTGGTTTTTCTCCACTCAAACCCACACACTTGTGGTGATCTACGCCGGATCCTCCACCCTCGACAAACAGTCTGCAATCACATTCTCACAACCGGCAATATGCCGAATGTCTAGATTGTATTCTTGCAACATGAGTGACCAACGTGTCAGCCTCATATTCCGGTTGTGGAATTGGTTCAGAAATTTAAGAGGGTGGTGGTCGGTGTAAATCACCATGACTGGCCCGTAGGCAGGAACATATACTTCAAAGTGCCTGAGCAACAACACTATTGCCAGCAGTTCTTTCTCCACCACAGAGTACTTTTTCTGAGCGGAATTAAACTTGAAGTCAAGAAAGTTAGGGAAGGTAGCAAGGGAAACAGTAAGGGTGTGAAAGATAAGAATGGGAGAATGCTAGCCGAGAAGCAAGAGAGAGTCGAAAGATGGAGGGAGTACTTCAGTGAGTTGCTAAATGAAAGGAATGAAGAGCCAGCAAACATAGCTGGATATGGTATGGGAGGGAGAAGAAGAGAAGTAGTGGAGGAGGAGGTGGGGATCAGGAGGTCAGAAGTGTGGGAAGCCATGAAAAGAGTGAAGTTGGGGAAAGCACCAGGAACAGATGGAGTGTGTGGGGAAATGTTGAGGTATGGTGGTGAGATAGTGATAGAATGGGTATGGAAAATGTGCAAACTAGCATGGGAGAAGGGGAGTGCACCCAATGACTGGAAGACTGGCATAATAGTCCCCCTATATAAGGGCAAAGGGGAAAGAGGCGTGTGTGGTAACCACCGAGGAATATGTCTTCTAAGCGTAGTAGGGAAGGTATACAGTAGGGTAGTGATTGAGAGAGTGAGAGTGAGAACGGAGAAATGGATAGGCGACGAGCAGGGAGGCTTTAGGAAGGGAAGAGGATGTGTAGATCAGATTTTTACCCTGAATTGTGTTGTGGAGAAGTATCTGGAGAAGAAACAAAAGGTGTATGTTGCCTTTATGGACTTGGAGAAGGCCTATGACAGAGTGGATAGAGAAGGTTTGTGGAAAGTACTTAGAATATACGGAGTAGAGGGCAAGTTGCTGAAAGCAGTGAAGAGCATGTATGAGGGTGCAAAGGCGGCAGTACGTGTGGAGAGTGAGCAGAGCGAGTTCTTTGACCTGAATGTTGGTTTGAAACAGGGGTGTGTGATGTCCCCGTGGTTGTTTACTGTATATATGGATGGAGTTATGAAAGAAATACTATCAAGAGCAGTGGATGTTGGTGTATCGCTGAAAAGGGAGGGATTTGAGTGGAAGCTACCTATACTGCTGTTTGCGGATGATACAGTTCTGATGAGTGATAATGAATGGGAGTTGCAGGGTCTGGTAAATGAGTTTGGAACAGTGTGCGAAAAACGGAATTTGAAGGTAAATACGGGGAAGAGCAAGGTTATGGTCTTCGAAAGGGGTGAAGTCACAGAGTGTGAGGTGAAGCTGAACGGTCAGGCTATGGAGATCGTCAACTCTTTTAAGTATCTGGGCAGTGTGTTGAGTAAAGATGGGACTATGGATGAAGAGGTGCGGGAGAGGGTACAACAGGGGAAGAGGGTTGTAGGAACGCTAGAAGCAGTAACAAGAAATAGGGTGGTCAGTATGGAAGTGAAGAAGTCCTTGCATGACAGTGTGGTAATCCCGACACTGACTTACGGAAGCGAAGCATGGACGTTGGTTGAGAGACTCAGACCAAGAGTGAGAGCAGTGGAAATGAATTACTTAAGGAGTGCGTGCGGAATTACATGGAGGGATAGACAGACTAATGAGGAAGTAAGAAGGAGGTGTGGTGTGGAGGTAGATGTGCTGGAAAGTGTGAAAAGGAACAACTTGAGATGGTTCGGCCATATGGAACGTATGGAAAGCGAGAGAATGACTAAGAGGGTGTACAAGAGCGAGGTGGAGGGACAGAGGGGGAGAGGTAGACCGAATATGAGGTGGAAGGATGGAGTGAGGAACTACATGAATGAAGGCGGTGCTGGTTGGGGGGAGGGGCGTCGACTGACTGGGGACAGAGGTGCATGGGGGCGGTTCGTTCGTGGCCACCCCTTCGGGGATCACGGCGTCAGGCAATAGATAGATAGATAGAATTAAACTTCTTGGAAAAGAAACTGACTGGATGCTCCAAACCTTCCTCGTCTGTTTGCATTAAGACGGCACCAGCCCCTACACCGCTGACATCTGTTGCCAGCTGGAACGGTCTTTCAAAGTCAGGGGCCCTGAGGATTGGGTGAGTGCATAGTAGATGCTTGACCAGCGAAAAAGCACTTTCATACTCAGGTGCCCACTTGAACTTTTTCTCTTTTGCTAGCAAATCTGTCAGGGGAGCTAACACAGTAGAATAACCCCGAATGAAGCGGCGATAGTAACCGATCATGCCCAAAAATCTCATGATCTGCCGCTTGGTGGACGGCCTGGGGAACTGGTTAATAGCCTGTATCTTGTTTTGGGGGGGGCACACCTGGCCTAACCCGACCACAAACCCAAGATACTGCACAGTTGCCCGGACAAAGTAGCATTTTCCCAGATTGACCACCAAGCTGGCCTCACTGAGCTTCCGAAACAAGGCTTCTATGTGCTCACAGTGACTCTCAAAGTTGTCATCGTAGATTATAACGTCATCTAGGTAGACAGTGCAGTTAGGGATGTCAGCTACTAACTCATTCATAAGACCCTGGAAGGTTGCTGGGGCATTTTTAAGGCCACACGGCATCACATTGCAACGGTAGGTGTTCCCATCAACCACGAACCCGCATACCCCCTTCGCCCGCTCAGACAAGGGCACCTGCCAGTAGCCTTTCACTAGGTCTACCTTAGTTAGAAACTGTGCCTTACCAATCTTGTCTACACTATCGTTAACACGGGGAAGGGGATAAGCATTGGTGGGAGTCAACCCGTTCAATCTCCGAAAGTCAATGCAGAAGCGAACCTTCCCGTCAGGCTTAGGCTGCAGAGTGACAGGAGATGTCCACCTAACTGCCCCCGTTCCAACATATACTCTAACTCCGCTCTGAGGGCTGGGAGTTTAATGGGTGGAATTCTGTAGGGTACTGATTTAAAGGGGGGGGTGATCTCCCACGTCCACGTCATGCACCAAACGAGTTGGGAGGCCTGGATGCTCTGCAAACACAGTGGAGTATGAAGCAAACAGGCGCTGCACGGCTGCACGCTGTTGCTCAGGCAGGTGCACTAGAGCATCGTCAGCCACCTGTCTGGAGTTCCCCGCCCACTGGTCAGCAGAGACATGACACTCCCGTTAACCTCCACCTGGGCTTCACTGTCCCTCACTCCTTCTCCTCCATGACCGCTGCAGGTCAACACAGGGACAGCGAGAGGCTCAGGGGGGCGCCTCACAAACTCTTTCACCAGATTCACATGGCACAGCTGATTCTTTTTATGCCTATCTGGAGTAGCCACAAGATAGTCTAGGTCAGAGATCTTTTTTACCACCTTATGAGGACCAGCGTACTTGGCAGACAACGGATGACCTGGCAGAGGTAACAGAATCGACACCTCCTGCCCCACCTTAAACTCCCGGAGTTTTGTCAAACTCCCGGAGTTTTGTCTTCTCATCGTACCTGTCCTTCATAAGTGCTTGCGACCCTACCAAATTCCTACCTGCCAACTCTAGGCATCTCATCATTCTCTCTCTACTCTCGAGGACATACTTTAACATGGAACATGGTTTTGCTGTGCCCTCCCAGATTGCTCTAACCATGTTGAGGGGGCCTCTGACCTGATGTCCGAAAACTAACTCATTGGGACTGAACCCTAGGCTTTCACCAGGTACCTCCCGAGCAGCGAATAATACATAGGGCAACCCAAGGTCCCAATCCTTGCCATTCTCAACTCAGTAACAATGCAGCATGCTTTTCATAGTCGAGTGCCACCTCTCCAACACCCCTCGACTCTCTGGGTGATAGGCTGAAGAGACAACTGTACTGATACCGTGCTGCTGCATGGTCTGTTTGAAAAGGTTAGAAGTAAAGTTGGACCCTTGGTCTGACTGCAATTCCTGCGGGTACCCATACCTAGAACAGTACAATAGCAAGTTACGAACAACAGTCTTAGCAGTACCATTTCGCATTGGGGTATGCATCCGGATAACGAGTGGCAACATCCATGATTGTGAGGAGGAACTTGTTGCCTGCACTAGTAGGGGGTAGAGGGCCAACCATGTCGATTATAACCTTACTGAATGGTGGCCCGATTACAGGAATAGGGTGTAACGGAGCCTTGGGAATACACAGGTTTGGTTTACCTACTGTCTGGCAGGTACTGCACATTGCCACCCATGACGCCACATGTGCCTTCATACCTGGCCACCAAAACAATTTCGCCAATGTTGCTACCGTCTTACGTACACCCAAATGCCCTGCCAACGGTACATCATGCGCCAACCTCAGTAGGCTATCACTGCACACACACTAGGCACTACCAACTGGTCAACCACTCTCGACCCACCCTCCCAACTCCGTCTGGGATCTAGAAAACGCCTATACAATATGCCCTCCACACGAAAGAAGTCCCCCGGCTTTGCATTCCCGTCCTCATCAAGTTCAATCGCACCATTACTACACTTCTGAAGCTCAGGATCATCTATCAGCAGCCGACATATATCCGAAGGAGCCAATCTATCTAAGTGCTCCCGGAGCAACTTATGGCCTCCCCCGATACTGGACTGTTCGATCCTATCTTGCTTAAGTGTGTAACGTTGCTGTCTCGGAGTTTTCTCACGCCCTACCTCCTCACCAAGTGTGACAGGTTCTGGGGCCACTCCGGACCTAAACATTGGTGCTAATACTGAGTCGCCAAGAAGAGCTGCTGGATCAAAACTCACAAAACTTCTCCCAACTTTACCTTTCTCCTTCCGACCGTTTCTCCGCTGGTCTAGAGACTGAGGAATAGGCTGGGACACCTTAGATGCACGAGATCGGGTGACAACACACGCCATCTGCTGTAATTGACACCTCTCGACCAACTCCTGCCCCTCCCTACTCACGTCGGCCGCCCTCTCGGCAACGACTAAGGGTGGAACCTCAGAAGTAGGCACCGCAAAGTCGTTGCCGAGAAGAAGGTCAACGCCCTCTACTGGCAGTTTCTCTACGATTCCAACATCTATCTCTCGTGTCACACCACCAACCTCCAGCTCCACTCGAACCAACGGGTATGACCGTGTAGCATTAATACCCTGCACCACAACTACCCGTGCCTCGTTTATAGGTTGGCCTGTAAAGTTTTTCATCAGAGTCTGGGATGCACCTGTATCACGCAACAACTCCAACCCATGCTTGCAACCAGCCCAACTCACGCAGCCAGGCCCTCTATGGTCGCAAAAATCATCGCAGACAGGTTTCGAGCCTTCCGGACACTCCTTCACTGGCTGTGCCCCCGCATCTGACATATCACCCCGGGTAAACGCAGAAGACCTCAGAGACACCCCAATGTTGCTAGCCAAAGACACGACTGCTGTAGGTTGGTTACTAGGGCAGGAACGTGCAAAATGCCCCTTTTTATGACACTTAAAACACTCTACTTCACCCTTGGACTTCCCCTGAGGTGGGGAAGGGCCCTGACCTTTCTTAAACGGGACGGTTTTTCGTTTGTGATCAAAATTAGTATCATTGCTCTTACTTTTGTTAATAAATGTTGCATCACTGACTCGGGGGGTGGAGTGTTGCGCCCCTTGTTAACTGCATCAGTCCGTTGTGCAGACCCGCACCCACGAATCAGCGATAATCTCAGGTCAGCCAACTCAGCTGCCTCTTGTAGAGTTTTAGGATGTTTCTCTTTGAGGTTCAAAGTCAGGTCGCCGCCTGTGCATTTAAAAAATTGCTCTAGAAGGAATAACTGCTCAAGCTCTTCGAACGTCGTCACCTTCTCTGACCTCAGCCAATTTCTCAAAGCATCAGACAGTTCCCGGGCATGTTCTAGAAAAGTGCACTCACGACCCTTCGTAACACCCCAAAACTTCAACCTATATGTCTCTGGTTGTAACTTGTATGCCCGCAGAACGGCCTTCCTTCAATACCTCATAATCGATGCAAGACTCCAAGGGCAACGCTTCATATGCCTTGAGTCCTTTGCCAACCAACCTAGAGGAAACAAGGGCTGCCCACTTAACCTCGGGCCATTGGTGCTCCCGGCACTTCTTCTCAAAACGCAGGAAAAACTCGGTGACACCCGACTCGTCAAATGCAGGGACTAACTTAAGAAGGTGCGATAAAGACTGATCAAGACCTCGATTCCCAGAACCGAGACGCTGCCCTGTCGACTCCACCCGAGACTTCTCAAGCTCTATGTGTTCACAGTACTTCGTAGCCTCAACCTGAAGCTCAGCCTCACGTATGGCCTTTCTCTCCTTAGCCTGAATCCTAAGCTCAGATTCCCGCTGCTGCTGCTGCTGCTGCCTGAGCTCGGCCTCAAACTTTCGTTGCTCGAGTTTGGCGAGTTCGAGCTGAAACAACATCTCGGAAGACAAACCCTGAGGAGGGGGTGCTACTATTGGGGACCCACCCCGTGAATCACCTAGAGGCATACCCAACCGCCAGCGGGCATTGGCCTGCGGGAACGTACCCGGTTCCTGAGCCCGAGGGGACGCCATGATAGGAGTCGAGTGGAATGGGGGCTGGGCAGAAGGTGCCCCAGCTCCCACTCCACCCGAAGCCCCATGAACCCCACCGAGCACCCAGGCAACCAGCTCACTTCCCGACAAACTGCTAGTACCGGACAACCCAAAGACGGTGGCTACACACTGCAGTCCGTACCGGTCTAGCCCCGACACCCGATCCGCCGACACAGGCTCCTCCAAAAAAAATCCGAGCATCCTCCTCCTTGTTCATCACCCGAACGCCGTTAGACAACTCCACCTTCTCCACCTCCTCGCCTGCTTCCCGTACTGTGTCCTTACTGTGCACTGATCCGTCGTTCGACATAGTGTCCACCGGAAATCCTCAACGTTTATAAATAAAAACAAAAGTACCTAAACTCTCATGTAGCACAATTCACTCAAAAAATGCTTGAAGACAACTCAAGTGCTATACTACGTTGCCAAAAAAAATTCCAATGTGTCCAAAATATTCCTCAAAAACAAATGTCCACTGCCAAACTGTGAGAAATAACAATCGACCCCCAAACGGTGATTAAAAAAAAAAAAAAAATCTCCACAAAAAAAAAAAAAAAAATGCAAATATTTCATCGTTCACTAAATCCTAGACCAAGGTTGCCATTTGTTATGACGACTAAGATAAGATACTAGGCAAGGTCGCCATTTGTTACGACCGGGACTACGAATAATACAAGGGCACTCAATGATTGGACTAGTAATAGGGCACTATGCAACAACGGTACGCTAGATCCAAACCCTCAAACTTATGTGCTGGCGAACAAAACACCTATACCCTTCAGGGTTAATCTGCGATAGCGGGGTATCCTTAACTGGGCATAAATGTATTCTACTTCAGGCTAACCTGCACTGGTATAGCCTGATAACAAACAAGATGCAAGTTACATTAAAATGCATAAAAAGGAATCTATGGAAAGATCAATTAAATCACTGCAAGATTTAATACAATATAAAGATGCTTCAATACAGTTACTCTAAACAACAATAAACTCTTCACTCCTATCTGAAAGAAAGTGAAGTAATATCCTACAGCATAGACCTGGAAACTTCTGGAGAAAGTAAGTCTGATGCTCATAAGATGCTCGTACTGATTTAGAACTATATAAAGGCAGGAGGCAGGACACCACACGTGTAAATCGAATACACTAAAAGATAGGACATATAATGTTAACTGACACGAGAATACCATAAATGCGCAATGGTAGCAATGCTCGACACTAAAAGAAGTACTTCCTCATCAACGAAACAGTCTGCTATGGTTGTGCGGCTCAGCAACAACCTAGACTAATAAATGCTGTGAATAATAATGCGCACATATAACATTATCAAAGAGCTTATATTAAATACTAAGAAGTGTCTACTCGATTAATAATGTCTAGCTGGGATACTCTAGGTAAGGAACTGGGGTTGAGCAAGAAAGGCTCGTAGCCTAGCGATGTCCTTAAGACTGCATCCTTTAAGTTACGTTAATTGACTAGGGGGCTCTCTCAATAGATCCAGATCACAAGTATCTAGTTCTATCCTGGCGACCCTCTAAAGACAAGCAAAGAGGCAGCAAAGTGTGGAACTGGTACAGGCCAAAACCCTCACTCAACATAATGCTGCACTCGCAAAGGACGCAACCAAAAAGACAACCCAGGCTACCACAGGACCGGTCGAAGTCGTGTAGGTATAAGCAAACCATACACACATCGGAGACAACGACTACAGTTACCTTATCCCAGTTTAGCATTAAATAAAAGAGCAGAAACACTAAATCAATAATGGAGACACACAAAGTTCTTAACCTATACTAACTAAGAACCCTCAAACCTATTCTAAGTACATGTAAATATCTCTGAGGACGGCGCATGCAATACAATGGGCCGGCTATGAAAACCGTATGCAGAACCCAAGGGGAGTGTTGTGCAGTTAATAAAGGTTAGAGTATGGAAAGAGAGAATCGAGTGAGAGAAACAGTGATAAAGGTGGTGATCGGGAGAGAGTATGCAAAAGGATGTTAGAAGCACGCGCGCCAAACCTGTCCTGACGAGGACAGCTCCTGGGGACCCTCATGGAGGAGGTAAGTTACACAGGAGACCGCAAAGGTGCGATGGTCGGCCAATCATGGGCCGAGACGTCACAAGACAGCAGGCGTCATAGGACACAGCCAGACACGCCGTCCAATGGCGAGCGAGAGGCAGGAATGCACCCGTACATACAGACACTTATTACCTCCTCGCTCTGAAAGTCTTTCTCATTCACACGCTGGTACTATTATCACTACTGTTGATATAAAATATAACCCGTTGTCACAGACGAAAACAAAGACCACCACTTGACTGTCTGTGACAATGTGATTACTTGGAAAGAAAGAACAACATTCTCTGATAACTGTAGCCCATTTCGATGTCCCTGGCGAGCGCTAGTGGCCAACGAGAGGCGATTCTGCCAACCCTGGTAGTGTCACAATATCTCTCTCTCTCTCTCTCTCTCTCTCTCTCTCTCTCTCTCTCTCTCTCTCTCTCTATGAAAATGTCTCCGTTCTTAAGGGATGCCAACAGATTTGCCATTTACTTTTGTAATTATTATTTTCATTGCTTTTACATTAGCACACCTCCATTATTAACGTTAATTTTCAGTGCAAGTTAATCAGAATCAATTAGATTAATAGTGTAACTGAATAGTTAGGGTCATAGGATTTATCCTGAATAATGTTGGCAGGCCTGAACTGTAATAACTGTGGTGTTCCAGTAGTAGCAGAAGAGTTGGTAAAAAGCTCTATATGAAGAACCATACTAATCTCAGCCTAATGTCAGAAAGCAATAAGGGTTAAATGAGACTCAAACTATGCAAGTATGTAGTTCGGGGGAGGAAAGGTGATAGTTTAGCAGTCGACACAGGAAAATCAGCTTTAGAACACCATGAATAGATACGCATTTAGTATCAAAGTTTAAACACGGTTACCAGCTACTCTAAATATACCAATAACTCATGAGAGAAATGCTTTACCACAAATGTTTGCCTCGATGTTGATTAATTGTTCAGTATATATACAGTATATATATCCGACGTGAGATATGTCTACCATTTGCTTACTACTCCTTATTACAGTGATATATGTTATCATGTCTGTTATATATATCTTTCTCTCATATATATATATACATATATATATATATATATATACATATATATATATTGTGACGCTTCTGCATAGTAGCCACGTGCGGGCATGCGCGCCCGTCGGCTGCCCGGCCATTTAGAAACCGGCTGGTGGCAGCCGGCCGGCCGGCTTTTCCTTAGTATATATCCTACGACAATGTAACTAATGTCTGGGATATTCTTATGTTGTTTCACAGCTTGTAGCTGCCCTTATTCTTAACCAACGCATCTTAGTATATTTTATTCTCGATAGTTGATCCTTTCATTATAATATATAAGATGTAAGTCTAGTGAGAGTGGGAGGAGACGAGCAGGAGAGAGAGACCGGCTGGGGGACGTTGCTTCGCGCGGAGAGTCTAGCTTGGGACGAGCCTGATGTGCCACATGCATTTGACTGAATAGAATTCTATAGTTATATCAGAAAGAAAAAAGTAGTTACTTCAACTGTTGGACCGTTAGTCGATGAAAAAGGAGAATACACCAAAGACGAAGTACAAATGAGTAATGCCCTCAATACCTTCTTTGCATCAGTTTTTACAACCGAAGACCTCAGTGATATCCCTACACCATCGCCGATTCAGATTGATAATTCAGATGTTCTAAGCAATATCACCGTTACAGAGAGAGAAGTATTGAATTGTTTAGATAAACTCAAAGTAAATAAAACGCCAGGACCTGATACAATCTCGCCTAGAGTTCTAAAGGAAGCTAAGAATGAGCTCTCCAAACCACTGACATTACTATTCAATAAATCCTTGCAGTCTGGAACTATGCCTGATCAGTGGAAGCTAGCCAACGTAACACCGATATTCAAAAAAGGCAGCAAATCCCTACCCAGTAACTATCGTCCAATTAGCTTAACCTCAGTTGTATGTAAAATGCTAGAAACGGTCATACGAGACAGACTCGTAAATCACTTAGAGGAAAATAACATACTTAAAGATACTCAACACGGCTTTCGTAAAAAACGTTCCTGTTTAACAAACCTCTTAGACTTCTTCCACGATATCCTCAACCTCTACGATGAGAGTAAAGCTGTAGATATTATATACCTTGATTTTCAAAAGGCCTTTGACAAAGTTCCCCACAAACGTTTACTGCTAAAACTAAAAGCGCATGGAATACAAGACGGTGTGTTGAAATGGATAGAAAATTGGCTCAACAACAGAAAGCAAAGAGTAGTCATAAACGGTAAGGCATCTAAATGGACCAATGTAAGTAGCGGGGTACCCCAGGGATCGGTACTAGGACCAATTCTCTTTCTAATTTACATCAACGACATAGATGAGGGTCTCACCTGCACAATCTCAAAATTTGCTGACGATACAAAAATTGCAAATAGCGTACTCTCAAAAGAACAAGTTGACGATATGCAACACAATCTAGATAAATTGTCATGTTGGGCCCAAATTTGGCAAATGAGTTTCAATGCGGATAAATGTAAAGTACTACATGTCGGATACCTAAATGAGAAAGCAAACTATTCGATGAATGGCACTCAGCTTAAGAATGTAAACAGAGAAACTGATCTGGGAGTAACAATATCGAGTAACCTAAAACCGAGTCAACAATGTTCAGAAGTTGTTAAGAAGGCAAACAAAATAATTGGCTTTATAGGCAGGTCATTTGAGCATAAATCCAAAGAAGTTATCCTAACCCTTTACAATTCCTTAGTCCGCCCTCTTCTGGAATACTGCGTTCAATCCTGGTGCCCTTATTACCAAAAAGATATAAACAAGCTAGAACGAGTTCAACGTAGAGTTACCAAAATGATACCTAGCCTAAAGAACAAACCATACGAAGAGCGTCTTAGAGAATTAAATCTATTTCCTTTAACCCAGCGCAGATTAAGAGGCGACTTAATTCAAGTGTTCAAAATCATCAAAGGCATCGACAATATGAACTGTAGTAAGTACTTCACTATCGACCAATCTAATTACACACGGGGAAACGGTTGCAAAATTATTGGTAAATCTTTTAACTCGCACGAATCTAAGAATTTCTTCTTCAATCGAGTTGTCAACTTGTGGAATGGGCTTCCCCGAAACGTTATAGACTGCAGCACCGTTGATTCATTTAAATTCCGCCTAGACAAATATCTCGCATCAAACCCGCGACTGACTGCGTTTGTAAATGAATAACTTTATCCTCCCCTCAGTTACTAACCCATATGTCCCCTACTAACTTCCTAGTCCTGCCACGTTAGTGGCAGGGCAGTAGTTCCCTTTCCAATGTTCCCTTACCCACTCTAAACCACTGTTTGGACACTTGATCCTCAGTGTTTTGGAGGACAAGCAGCCTAGAAGGGTCACTAGATCTGTTGTTGCTTGATTTCCTTTGTACTCCTTTGTACTCCTTTGACTGCAACGTTAGGCTTAGTTTCGACTCACGCACGGGGTAGACGATTTTGACCCGGCAACTGTGTTGAGTGTTGCCAAGCCTTGGATGTATTCTGCATGCCTAGTGGGGGGTCCAGACAGATTCAAGACTCAGAGCTCACCTCACTGTCGTACCCTTCGGACCCCCTTGATATCTATCCCTCTGAACCCCACTTAGAAACTTTCTCTCTTACTTTGTATACCTTCCTTCCACTACTTCACCAATCTATTTAATTATCCCATCCCCTTGATAGACCTTATATCTATTATTGTATTAACGACGAGCTCTCAGATAACTAGATAGGATTTTGGGCTTTATGCAGAGATGTAATTTTTTTTTTTTTTTTTTTTTTTTTTTTATATTCCAACTACTCCCTCTCGGGCATAGGCTGAGAGCCTGTACATTCCACCGCTCAACACGGTGAAGCCCGTGAGGTCTTGTTCCAGTCTGGGGAGTCCAGTCCAGTCTCAATTGTTAATGAGACCGAGGAAGCTTTTTTGTTGTCTCATATTTGGTGGTTTCATGCTTGCTAGTGTGTTCTTGTGTCAGGTTAGCAGGGGCTAGACCGGAGGGGAGGCTTTTTGCGATCCTTTAAGTAAAGTCTGCTGGTGCGAGTCCTGTGGACCCGCACGACTTTACTAGGATACCCGTGGGAGTCTGGGGGCATTTTCTTGTCTGTGTCCCTGGGTGTCTAGTGTTGTGTTGTGTGAGGGCCTTTGCCTAGTCCACTCAGCACTGCGCTAGCACGTCTTGCTTTTGTTTTAGGGTCGCCAGGAGAGAGTCAGATACTTGCGATCTGAGTCTCTCAAGAGAGCACCCTTTCAATTAGAGTAATTTGGCGCACAGACTTGGGAACGTTCCTAGGCTAGAGCAGGTGGCTCAGCCCGGGTATCCGAAGCCTATATCCTTCCGGCTAGACCTCTGCCGCCTGGCAGATTAACAGCTAGGGGTTTATTATCTCTGTATGCTTGTTATTGTGCCACAGTTTACCGTTTTTGTGAGCATTGTGAGTCAGGGTGTGGCTTAGAGTCTCTGTCCGAGCAGGCTTGCCTGACTAAGAGTGAGAAGCACACCTGTATGTGGTTATGTTGTGAGTTGCTACCTTTATTTAATTATACCTATGCCATTATACACTGTATGGCCTATCACTAGTATTTATTCCTGCTTATGAGTTAAGAGTTCTCTAAATCCGTAACGTACTTTCTTTGCTAAGCATCAGATCCTACAGTAGCCGCATGCAGTTAGAAACCCGCATCTTGTCTACCGGTACGATGTTTTGAGGACTGTTTGCTTTCACCTTCTTTCACGCAGGGGTGATTAGTTGTATTAATTAACGTAACGTTAAATGTACTTTTTCTAGTTTGTTATTAAATTGTTTCTGTAATTTAATTCCGTTATCTATCTTTTCCTTGAAGCTTTAAGTCAACTTAATTGTGTGATCTTTTATATAGCCTGCTTGACTATCAGCAGTCTATAGTGCGTGCACCCTGTAACCGAGTCATAGGATACCTTGTTGTCCAGGCAGGACTCTTGGCGGTTTAGGGTGGTTTGTTGCCTGGGTTTATAGATAAGGGTTGGATCTAGCGTTTTCCGTTGTTGCTTGTTGCCGCATACCTAGTCCAATAGAAAGAGCCCAGTGTTTATATATCCCAGGACGTAACAAATGGCGACCTTGCATAGGATTTACTGAACAGAGGAATATAGTGGTCATTTGTTTTGAGATTCCTTATGATTAGAGGAATACAGTGGACATAGTTTTTTTTTTGGAGCAACCAATATAACACATTAAAGACTTTAAATAACATTAGTATATACATACTTGCATAGGAGATAAGGCACATTCTATAACCGTGATAATTACTGCAGTCCACAAACATGTCTAATACATCAGAACACAGTGATGGGTCAGGTCACGATACGGGCTCGGAGGGAGAAAGACCTGTGGAGTGGCTAGTCGATAGCGAGGAGGGTGCTAGAAGATTTTTTAGAGGTGCCCCTTACCGCTGCCGGGGTGTTGAAGCTGAATAAGTATGGCTTAAAGTGTGTGGCAGGTCTTCAGGGTCACCAGGGTTTAAGTGGCATGAGGAAAGATCAGCTGAGGACTTTGATATTGGGTTTAGAAGGGAGAGGCGACTGGGGGCCCCGGTCCCCAGCCCCCCCTCCACTCTACCCCCATATCAAACGTCAGGGTGCCTGAATTTAGTACATACCCCCAAGTTGATGGTCAATGGCAGCATGGAATTCAATCACAGGGACTCTCTCCATTAAATGCACCTTCCCCTCCTCAAGGGTTGACTCCAGATTTGTTGTTTCGGCTTGAGATGGCCAAGGTTGAGGTTGCTAGAGCTCAGGTTGAGGCTACCGAAAGACAGGCTAGTATGCAGGCTGAGGCTGCAGAGAGAACAGCTATACGAGAGGCTGAACTGCAGGCAGAGTCTACTAGGTATCGGGCTGACAGGGAGCTGGAGAGATCTCGAGTGGAGGTAACAGGGCGAAATATTGGGGGAGATAACAGACATCGGGACCAATCATTGTCGCACCTGCTTAAACTAGTTCCTGTGTTCGATGAATTATGTGTGACTGAGTTTATTATGCGATTTGAGAAGAAGTGTCAGGAACACCAGTGGCCTCAGGAAAAGTGGGCAGCATTAGTTTCATCAAGACTCCTAGGAAAGGGGCTAAAAGCGTATGATGCACTACCTTTAGAGTCCTGTGTAGTTTATGATGAGCTAAAGAAGGCTGTGCTACAGGCCTATGAGTTACAACCAGAAACTTACCGCTTGAAGTTTCGGGGTGTTACTAAGGGCAAGGATAGTACCTTCCTAGAACACGCCCGGCACTTGTCTGATGCACTACGACATTGGCTGCGTTCTGAGAGGGCAGCTACGTTTGAGGAGTTGAGTGAGCTGGTTCTCTTGGAGCAGTTCTTTAAGTGCACAGGCGGTGACGTATCATTGAATATAAAGGAAAAAAATCCTAGAACTCTCCAGGAGGCAGCAGAAATGGCTGACCTCCGACTGTCATTAATTCGAGGGTGCGGAGCAGCAGCTAGGAGTGAGTCGGGTGCAAAGGATCGTACCCCTCCCCCTCCCAAGAATTTTTATACACATAAATACACAAAACCATCTAGCACTGACAATAAAACTGAACATAAACCAAATACCGTCCCGTATAAGAAGTCTAATGGTACCTCCCACTCCCAAGGGAAACCACAGAGTAAAGAGTGCTTTGCATGTCACAAGGAGGGTCACTTTGCAAATGCTTGTCCGAACAAGCTACCAAACAAGGTTGTGTCATTGGCCCGCAGCATTGGGGTGTCGCCTATATCTTCTGAGTTTGCCAAGGGTAGTTCGTCAGAGGTTGGGACACAGCCTGTGTTCAAGAGTCCGGAAGGCTCGAACCCTGTCCGCGACGTCTTTGGGGGTCATAGAGGCCATGGTTTTGTGAGGTGGGCTGGCGAAAGGCGAGGAGTTAAGCTATTGCGTGATACGGGGGCTTCTCAGACCTTGTTAAAGAACTTTACTGGTAGGCCGATTAACGCTGCTCGGGTGGTGGTAGTTCAGGGGATCAATGCTACGAAGTCCTACCCGCTGGTGCGGATGGAGCTGGAGGTGGGTGGTTTGGCGAAGGAGCTGGATGTAGGAATTGTAGAGAACTTGCCTGTTGGGGGCGTCGACCTCCTCCTCGGCAACGACTTTGCGGTGCCTGCTTCTAAGGTTTCACCCTTGGTCGTTGCCGAAAAGGCGGCCGACGTTAGTAGGGAGGAACAGGAGTGGGTTGAGAAGTGTAGCGTACAAACCATGGCGTGTGTTGTGACGCGTTCTCAGACATCTGGAGCCTTGCAGCCACCACCTCACTCTATCAAACAGCGGAGGAAAGGCCACAAGAAAACGGGAAGTGTTGGTCAATTGGAGAGTTTTGAGCCGGCAGTGTTTCTTGGCGACTCATTATTGGCACCTATGTTAGAGTCTGGAGAGGCCCCGGGGCCTGTCACCGCTAGTGCAGGTGCAGGGCAGGAAGAGACTCTGCGACAGCATCGTTATGCGCAGCGTGAGGAATGGATGGCTCAACGGGACATTGGAGGTGGAAATAAATTATTTAAGATGAACTTGGATAATCTCGCACCTGCTGATATATGTTCCTTGCAGCTGGAAGATCCTGAAGTCAGGGCATGTGGTAATGGTGCTGTCGAACTGGAGAGCGATGGGGATGCGCAGCCTGGTGATTTTTTCTTGTCCGAGGGGATCTTGTATCGGAGACATCAGGATCCCAAGAAAAAGTGGGATGGCGGGTCAGGATTAGTGGACCAGTTAGTAGTACCGAGGGTGTGCCGTGAGAGCTTATCGAGATTAGCTCATGATGTGCGTTTGGCAGGGCACCTGGGGGCACGTAAGACGGAGGCAGCTCTGAGCAAGCTTTTCTGGTGGCCTGGGTTAAAGGCGAGTGTCGTGTCATTGGTGTCACAGTGTCACACTTGTCAAGTTGTTGGGAAACCCAATCGGGTCATCCCGAGAGCCCCGTTACAACCCATCCCTGTCATTGGGCCGCCCTTCAGCAAAGTAGTTATCGATATGGTTGGCCCATTGCCCCCCACTAGTGCCGGCAATAAATTTTTACTAACTGTAATGGATGTAGCAACACGGTATCCAGATGCTTACCCCATGCACAACGGGATGGCTAAGACTGTTGTCAAAAACCTACTTGTCTATTTCTCTCGTTATGGCTACCCTCAGGAGATCCAGTCTGATCAGGGATCCAATTTTACTTCTGCTCTGTTTAAGCAGACCATGCAGCAACATGGGATAATAATAATAATAATAATAATAATAATAATATTTATTCAGTCAGCAATTTACAGAGTTGGTACCACATAGTTTGTTACAAATATGACATGTACCAGCCTTGCATAATTCCAACTAAGGATTGCCCAATAAGGCCGTTAGGCGTATTTCCATTGGGGTCCTTGTGGGATTAGGTTAGCTGGGGAAAAGGGGAGGATAAAGAAATAGATACTTTAGAGAAAGTATTTCTAGGGGGTTATTTTAAGATACCTTACATCCTATAGTAAATATCAGTAATCCGTAATCAGTAATCATTTCAGTTTGGTTTGTCTATCTCTTATGTCTTATTTAGTAGTAGACATAAGCTTGGTGCTCCCTTCTCGCAGCTGTCCGGTTCAGATGTTCCTTCAGGCTACGTCTGAAGGAATACAGTGTTCTCTTTTCACGGACTGACTGGGGTAGGTCGTTCCAGTCTTTGATGGCAGTGAAGAAGAATGTTTGCTTACCCTGTCCTTGGATTCTCGGGACCTTAAAATTAAACATCATGTTTCTTGTATTATGTCCACTCCTCTCATTTGCTTTAACAAAATCATTCTTTAGATACTCTGGAGCTCTGTCATAGAAAATTTTGAAGGCATTAGTTAGCCTGATTTGTTTGGCCTTGTCAGAAACATTGAGCATACCTAGTATCCTGGCCAACATGTGATCTGGGTCCTAGGTTCAGCATGAACCTAACCATTTTATTTTGAGTGACCTGAAGTTTGTGCTGTGCTGATTTAGATGATGCAGGGTACCAGGATGACACAGAATAGTCAAAATGACATTGAACAAGCGCTTGGCAGAGGGTCTTTTTGGTCTACGCGGGCAAGCATCCCACCTGTCTATACAGGTATTTTATACGTGCTCTACACTTTCTCAGGATAGATTCCAAAATTGTTTCACCTGACAAACTCGTGTCCAGTTTCAGTCCGAGATATTTAACTTGTGACACTGTTGTTATAGGAATATCATTACAGTTGACCGAGAAGCCCACAATGTCTTTCAGTTTGCGTTTTGTTGCACATAAGATGGCTTCCGTCTTGCCCAGGTGAAGAGATAGTCTATTGTCCACTAGCCATTCACTACATGATGCTAGTTCTTTGGAAAGTGAAGCGGCAATACTTATTGGGTCTTTTCCTGAAACCAGAAGCACACTGTCGTCTGCATACAGTAATAATTTACACGAGACGCTCAGTTCCATGTCGTTCACATAACAGAGAAAGAGTAAGGGACCAAGGATGCTTCCCTGCGGGACCCCACAGTTAATTGGCATAGGATCAGATATATTATCATCAATTTTGACTCTTTGGGTTCTACCACTAAGAAAAGATTTAAACCAGTTCACAGACCCTATGCCCATAGCTTGTAGTTTATTACATAGGATATCATGGTCTACTGTGTCAAACGCTTTTTGTAGATCAAGAAGAGCCATACCGGTGTAGTTACCTTTAGACATTTCTTTACGAATGCGATCCGTTAAGTGGATGAGACAGGAGTCTGTCGAGTACATGCATCTGAAACCTGATTGAAACTTATAGAATAGATAATTTTGTTTGAGGTAGTGTTCAATTTGGGTGTATACCGCTCTTTCAAGGATTTTAGATACAATACATAATATGCTAACTGGTCTGTAGTTGCCAACTTCTAGTTTATTTCCTTTCTTGAATAGTGTCTGGATAGTGTCTGTGGTGTCATCTGCCTACCATCCCGAGAGTCAGGGAGTTTTGGAAAGGTGGCACTCGACTCTCAAGAGTATGTTGCGGTGTTATTGCATGGAAAATGGGAAGGACTGGGATCTAGGTCTCCCATAAGTTTTATTTGCTGCGAGAGAAGTACCTGGGGAGAGCTTGGGATTTAGCCCGAACCAGTTGGTTTTTGGACACAGGGTCAGGGGGCCCCCTCCACATAGTCAAGGTGATCTGGGAGGGAGTCACAAAGCCATGCTCGCTTCTAAAGTATGTAGTTGAAAGCCGTGAGAGAATGCTAAAGAGCTTGGAGGTAGCAGGTCGGAACCTTAAGAGTTCACAAGCTCAGATGAAGGACAGATACGACCAGAAGGTGAAGCTGAGGGAGTTTGAAGTAGATCAGGAGGTACTGATACTACTGCCTCTGGTGGGACACCCCTTGTCTGCCAAGTATTCTGGTCCGTATCGGGTTGTAAGGAAGGTTTCTGATCTCTACTATTTAGTAGCTACTCCTGATCGTAAGAAAAAGAACCAACTTTGCCATGTAAATCTGATGAAAGAGTATGCGAGGCACCCCTCCGAGCCTCTCACTGTCCCGGTGTTGATCTGCAGCGATCGTGGTGGAGAAGGAGGAAGGGACAGTCAAGCTGCGGGGGAGGATAATTGGGATTGTCATGTTTCCGCGGATCAGTGGGCGGGGAATTCTAGACAAGTGGCTCACGAGTTGATCTTGCACCTGCCTGAGCAACAGCGTGTAGCTGTGCAGCACTTGCTTGATTCAAACCCAGCTGTTTTCGCGGAGCATCCTGGCCTCACTACTCAAGCAGTGCACGATGTCGATGTTGGGGACCACCCGCCCTTTAAATCAGTGCCATACCGTGTTCCCCCTATTAAATTACCAGCACTTAGGGAAGAGCTGGAGTATATGCTGAAACGTGGGCTGATTTCTGGGGGTGTAGTAAGGTGGACTTCCCCAGTCACACTGCAGCCCAAACCAGATGGCAAGGTGCGGTTTTGTATAGATTTCCGCAGGTTGAATGGTTTAACCCCCACAAATGCCTACCCTCTCCCTCGCGTAGACGACAGTGTGGATAAGATAGGAAAAGCCAAGTTCCTCACTAAGATAGACTTTGTTAAGGGTTATTGGCAAGTGCCCTTGTCTGAGCGAGCGCGAGAGGTGTGTGGGTTTGTGGTGGACGGTGCCACATATCGTTGCCATGTTATGCCATACGGGCTGAAAAATGCCCCTGCAACGTTTCAGATATTAATGAACGACATTGTAGCCGACATTCTCAACTGTACGGTGTACCTAGATGATGTCATAATATACGACGATGATTTTAACAGTCACTGTGCACACATCGGACAGCTTTTTAATAAACTGAATGAAGCAGGTTTGGTGGTAAACCTGGGTAAGTGCGATTTTGTCAAAGCCACAGTTTTGTACCTGGGGTTCGAGGTGGGGATGGGTCAGGTGTGCTCTCCACAGACAAAGATTAAAGCCATCGATCAGTTTCCCCAGCCTACGACTAAGAAACAAATCATGCGGTTTCTAGGTATGATAGGCTATTATCGTCGCTTCATCAAAGGCTATTCGACTGTACTTGCACCTTTAACCGACTTATTATCTAAGGACAAGAAGTTCCGGTGGTCTCCTGAGTGTGCAGAGGCGTTTTCCTTGGTGAAACACCTGTTATGTACCCACCCCATACTCAGGGCCCTGGACTTCAGCAGACCTTTTCAGCTGGTGACTGATGCCAGTGGCGTAGGGGCTGGGGCTGTCTTGTTACAGACAGATGATGAAGGTATCGAACATCCAGTGAGTGTTTACAGTAAAAAATTCAATAGTGCACAAAGGAATTACTCTGTAATTGAAAAAGAACTCCTGGCGATAGTGCTGGCGCTCAGGCACTTCGATGTATATGTTCCTGCTTTCGGACCAGTCGTAGTGGTTTATACCGATCATCACCCTCTGAAATTCTTGAATCAGTTTCATAACCGGAATATGAGGCTGACCAGGTGGTCACTCATGCTTCAGGAGTATAATCTGGACATACGCCATATTGCCGGTTCTGATAACGTGATAGCGGATTGTCTATCAAGGGTGGATGATGTTGGTTAGACTGCCACAGGATTGAGGGTTGAGTGTGGAGGAAAATAGGCTGTCACTGTAGTTCAGCCGAAAAAACAAATTAAAAAAGCAAAAACCTTATAAAAACTCTTTATTTTTATAACGTGTAGAATTTTGTATAACATGTTGTAGCAGTATCTAAGTTGAATGTTTTCGCTTATTGTCGCTGAGTTAGTTGAACTTGCTCGGTGGAGCGCAACAGTTTTTACTTTTTTTTATAAATAGTGCCTTGTGTCGCAACAGTGTGTGGTACTATGAGAAGCTTTCTGTTAGATATGAAGAACTTAGTCAAGGGTCTTATATCTTGGGAGAGGTGTAACGCTTCTGCATAGTAGCCACGTGCGGGCATGCACGCGCGTCAGCTGCCCAGCCGTTTAGAAACCGGCTGGTGGCAGCCGGCCGGCCGGCTTTTCCTTAGTATATATCCTACGACAATGTAACTAATGTCTGGGATATTCTTATGTTGTTTCACAGCTTGTAGCTGCCCTTATTCTTAACCAACGCATCTTAGTATATTTTATTCTCGATAGTTGATGGTTTCATTATAATATATAAGATGTAAGTCTAGTGAGAGTGGGAGGAGACGAGCGTGAGAGAGAGACCGGCTGGGGGACGTTGTTTCGCGCGGAGAGTCTAGCTTGGGACGAGCCTAATGTTGCCATATGCATTTGTTGGCAACGTTAGGCTTAGTTTCGACTCGCGCACGGGGTAGACGATTTTGACCCGGCAACTGTGTTGAGTGTTGCCAAGCCTGGGATGTATTCTGCATGCCTAGTGGGGGGTCCAGACAGATTCAAGACTCAGAGCTCACCTCACTGTCGTACCCTTCGGACCCCCTTCATATCTATCCCTCTCAATCCCACTTAGAAACTTTCTCTCTTACTTTGTATACCTTCCTTCCACTACTTCACCAATCTATTTAATTATCCCATCCCCTTGATAGACCTTATATCTATTATTGTATTAACGACGAGCTCTCAGATAACTAGATAGGATTTTGGGCTTTATGCAGAGATGTAATTGTTAATGAGACCAAGGAAGCTTTTTTGTTGTCTCATATTTGGTGGTTTCATGCTTGCTAGTGTGTTCTTGTGTCAGGTTAGCAGGGGCTAGACCGGAGGGGAGGCTTTTTGCGATCCTTTAAGTAAAGTCTGCTGGTGCGAGTCCTGTGGACCCGCACAACTTTACTAGGATACCCGTGGGAGTCTGGGGGCATTTTCTTGTCTGTGTCCCTGGGTGTCTAGTGTTGTGTTGTATGAGGGCCCTTGCCTAGTCCACTCAGCACTGCGCTAGCACGTCTTGCTTTTGTTTTAGGGTTGCCAGGAGAGAGTCAGATACTTGCGATCTGAGTCTCTCAAGAGAGCACCCTTTCAATTAGAGTAATTTGGCGCACAGACTTGGGAACGTCCCTAGGCTAGAGCAGGTGGCTCAGCCCGGGTATCCGAAGCTTATATCCTTCCGGCTAGACCTCTGCCACCTGGCAGATTAACAGCTAGGGGTATATTATCTCTGTATGCTTGTTATTGTGCCACAGTTTACCGTTTTTGTGAGCATTGTGAGTCAGGGTGTGGCTTAAGAGACTCTGTCCGAGCAGGCTTGCCTGACTAAGAGTGAGAAGCACACCTGTATGTGGTTATGTTGCGAGTTGCTACCTTTATTTAATTATACCTATGCCATTATACACTGTATGGCCTATCACTAGTATTTATTCCTGCTTATGAGTTAAGAGTTCTCTAAATCCGTAACGTACTTTCTTTGCTAAGCATCAGATCCTACAGTAGCCGCATGCAGTTAGAAACCCGCATCTTGTCTACCGGTACGATGTTTTGAGGACTGTTTGCTTTCACCTTCTTTCATGCAGGGGTGATTAGTTGTATTAATTAACGTAACGTTAAATGTACTTTCTTCTAGTTTGTTATTAAATTGTTTCTGCAATTTAATTCCGTTATCTATCTTTTCCTTGAAGCTTTAAGTCAACTTAATTGTGTGATCTTTTATATAGCCTGCTTGACTATCAGCAGGCTATAGTGCGTGCACCCTGTAACCGAGTCATAGGATACCTTGTTGTCCAGGCAGGACTCTTGGCAGTTTAGGGTGGTTTGTTGCCTGGGTTTATAGATAAGGGTTGGATCTAGCGTTTTCCGTTGTTGCTTGTTGCCGCATACCTAGTCCAATAGAAAGAGCCCAGTGTTTATATATCCCAGGACGTAACAATCTATATACAGTATATAATTATATATATATATATATATATATATATATATATATATATATATATATATATATATACTGGTATATATATATGTGATTTTACAGTATTGAGTTATGCACGAAATATATACTGCAGGCCTATGCAGTTTGCTATAATATTTAGTAACCCACTTTCTTGATAATATTTTCTAATAGGTGTTATACATCGAGACACCATAAAATACAATAATTCATTACTAGATTATACTGCTTTATAATACTACCAAATAGCAAACATGGCATATTGTTATGCTGTCAAATGTAAAGCGAGTAGCTATTGTATTTTTGTGTATAATTTCTACATGATAATGCATGTATAACAAATCATATATTAACTCCCCCAGACATATATGACGCGATCGCGTCATATGGACTAGTGAACCAAAAACTCATATGACACGATCGCGTCATATGGACTTATCTCTATACCTCTCCAATAAGTTTATGACGCGATTTTGCGTCATATGAGCTCAGTAAGTCCGATAAGTTCTATCTATCTATCGATATGCTCAGGCCCAATTCCCATTTTGGGGGTAGCCGACTCAAGACAGAGCAAGAACGGGGAAAACACAAAAACAACATGAAACAAAAAATAAACACAGATAAAAAACACAAACTCACACTCATCCAGGTCACCCAGGAGAAGACCCAGAGACCAGGGTTACCTAGGTCGCTCCAGCACTCCCCCGGCCCCTGACCACCCGGAGAGGTTCCGATCTCGGCAGGCAGACATGCAGCGGAGCCAAAGCCACAAGCCCTCCCACCACACTTCCAGGCACACCCTTCATATTAATCGTCTCCCCAGGCCAGGCGCCTGATGGACTATTATCTAGTCCAACTTGCGCCCAACCCCTTACTCCAAATGACCACGTATTCACTCAACTATTCACAAGCATTCTCCATTCACTCCTGTCCACCACCACTTCCCCTGCCTGATGTATAGTCATTCCTCTATCATCCAAAGCCTTTCTTACACAGTCTCTCCATATCAATGGGGGTCTTCCTGCCCTTCTATCTCCCCTTGTACCTGACTCACATATTCTCTTTGTAAGCCTTTCATCTCCCATTCGTTCAACATGACCATACCAGCTCAGCACCCTTCTGTCCACTCTGGCTGACAAATATTCCTGCTGCCCCACTCTCCTACGTATCTCTTCATTCCTCAAGCTGTCTCTACGAGTAACTCCACACATACTCCTCAAGCAGCTCATCTCCATCACATCCAGCCCTCTTTTCTCCTTTTTCTTCAGAGCCCATGTCTCAGCCCCATACATCACTGTTGGCACAACAATTCCTTGATACAGTGCACTTTTTACTTTCACTCCGAGATTTCTCGTCTTCCACATACTTCCCATTGCTCCGAAAACCTTCCTTCCTTCACACACTCTCTGTTTTACCTCCACTTCCATACCTCCACTCCTGCTTATCGTTCCTCCTAGATATTTAAAACACTCTACTTGTTCCAATATTTCCCCATCCAGCCTCACATCTAGATTCACCCTATGCTCTCCCCTATTACACACCATTACTTTACTTTTATTGACGTTCACCTTCAGTTTCCTCCTTCCACAAACCACACCAAACTCTTTGACTACCCGCTGCAGTTTCTCATCAGAATCCGCCACCAATGCTGTGTCATCAGCGAACAGCAACTGATTCAACTCCCAATCTCTACCATTCTTTCCTACTAAACCCAATCCTCTTCCCATAGTTCTCCTTTCCGATAAGTTACCATACGATAAAACCGTTGGTGGCAAGCTCATTCACCTCCGATAATTCTAACGGCCGCAGTGTTGTTGTGAGTGTAGTGCAGGGCAGTGGCAATGATCCCGGGGCTCCCGCCTCCTCGGACTTATTGGAACATAATATGTCGGAGGGAGTTAAGCCTCTGAGAATCGATGACACTTCTTTTCTGCTTTATGGCTATTATTAGACTATTTAATTCAGATTAGGACATTATTTCACATTGGTCCTTCCTAAGCTGTAATTATTTGTCTAATTATAGCCAGGATAAACAATCAAAATGCGTCAAAACCGTCAGAGGGTAAATGAATGAAGGTAAACAGATACCATTACTTATGAAATAAATAATGGTGTGTGTGTGTGTCAACCTCCTGTCTGGCATTGGGGTGGGGTGTAAGTGTTCGTGGGAGGGGTGGGGGGGGGGGGAGGGAGCGGGGGTAGTTTCTTCTCTTCATGGGTGGGGTGGGGAGGGGAAGGAAGGGGTGACCGGCAGGCACACCCTGCCCCTTCTGCCTGGGGTAGGAGTAGTAAGGGGGACTTGACAGGGACCACCCCGTTCCTAGCTTCTGGGGTAGTAGAAGTAGGGGGTAAACCCTATGCAGGGACTTTCACTTTTGGGTGTACAGTCGCGCTAATAAGTGATGTCTCGGCACCAAGTATGTTTTGATCAATAATTGGCATCAGCAATATCTAAGCTTAATTTCTTCATATCGAGTGCAATATGCAAACATGTTCCAACACTTACCCACGCTATTCAACATCTGACAGACATTAATGCAGCACAGAGCAAGCCAAACGTAATGACAGCTGAGACATGACTTATTAGCGTGATCGTACATCAAAAACTATAGAAAATAGTCTAATGGTAACCAGAATATGATGAATAATACGTCATAGTGATGAAGGGGTTAAGGGGGGATGGGTGTATGTATTTCCTCATTTATATATAATTTTATAATTTTTATAGTTTCCTCCCTAGACCTCCATCAAGCTTAAAAAACAACCCTCAAGACCCACCTTCAAGATAAATTTGTACATTTTTTGATAAAAAAAATCCCTGCCGAAAGCCGGTTCATAAGAACATAAGATCGCGGGAAACTGCACGAAGCCATGCGGCCCACACGAGGCAGCTCCCATTCACACCCAGCCCATATCATCCATATGGAAATCCAACTTACGCTTAAAGCTTTCAACTGTTTCTGAGCCAATCACTGCTCTGGTCAGTCCATTCCACATGCTAACAACTATTCCCAAACCAGTGCTTTCCTATATCTTTCCTAAAAATAAACTTATCTAACTTGAAACCATTTGAGCGGGTTATGTCGCCATTCTTTAGCTTTAATACCTCATCTATATCGCCCTTATTCATACTTTTTATCCATTTAAATACCTCTGTCATGTCTCCCCCACTTCTTCGTCTTTCTAGTAAGTGCAAGCCTAAGGCTTTCAACCTCTCCTCATACGATAAGTTTCTAATATTATATATAATTTTCGTCATTCTTCTTTGGACTACCTTTATAGGGTCGATATCCATTCTGTAATAAGATCCTTTTGAAGACATTCCCTGTCGCTAGCTGACTATTATCCTACCCATTGTAGTAGCATCAACATCAGTTACTGATCCTACTCTTCATGTCGAGTCAAGATCATTTATGTAGATAATGAACAGATTAAGGGGCCCCAAAACTAACCCTTGGGGGACCTCACTTTTAGCTAATCCCCAGTCCGATTTTACACCATTGATACTAACTCTCTGCTTTGTTCCAATCAGCCATGACCTAATCCATTTGGGTAGCATCCCCCCCATACCATGTCCTTCTATCTTCCTTAACAGCCTTTCATGTGGAACTCTAAAAAAAAATATATCATATGACTTGTCGTTATCTACCGCTTCATGTACCTCGGAGAAAAAACTAAGTAAATTTGTTAGGCAGGATCGTCCTGGAGTGAATCCATGTTGAGAGGGTTTCATTAACTTGAAAATGTCTAAGTATTTTCTAATTTTCCTGGCAATAATTGATTCTAGCAATTTCCCTATAATTGGTGTGAGAACTAATGGACGGTAATTTGAAGCCATGGATTTATCACCTTTTTTAAATATCGGAATTATATTTGCAAGCTTCTATGAATCAGGAACCAAGCCTAAATCTAGTGAATTATTAAATTGGTGAGTTAATGGAGAACTTAATTTGTCATTGCATTATTTTAATACCCTAGCATACATCTCATCTGGACCTGGAGATTTCTGATGTTTTAGTCTTGTTGTCTATCTATCTATGTATATGCTCAGGCCCAATCCCCACTGTTCCTATTTTGTTATTTTTATTTTCCTCTATTTTATTATTTTGTTTGTTTTTGTATTTTCTTGGGGTGGCCGACTCAAGACAGAGCAAGAACAGGAAAACACAAAACGCAAGACACAACAGCGAACAAACACAGACAAAACACAAAATTCACACACATCTAGGTCACCCAGGAGAATACCCAGAGACCAGGGTCACCAAGGTCGCTCCAGCACTCTCCCGGCCCCCGACCACCCGGAGAGGCTCCGATCTTGGCAGGCAGACATGCAGCGGAGCCAAACCCACAAGCCCGCCCACCACACTTCCAGGCGCACCCTTCATATTAATCGCCTCCCCGGGCCAGGCGCCTGATGGACTATTATCTAGTCCAACTTGCGCCCGACCCCTTCCCCCAAATGACCACGTGTTCACTCAATTATTCACAAGCATTCTCCATTCATTCCTGTTTATTACCACTTCCTTTGCCTGATCTATAGTCATTCCTCTATCATCCAAAGCTTGTCTTACACAGTCTCTCCATCTCAATGGGGGTGTTCCTGGCCTTCTATCTCCCCTTGTATCCGACTCGTATACGAGTCTTGTTATGCTGGGCCTATTTGCCTGTGTACTTCAGTTCTCTCTCTCCAATTTAGGAAAGGAACTAAAACACTCAAGTAGGAACACAGCTAACTCCAGTTATACAATTATATATCTCCTCAATCTCTACCAATAATACAGAATACGCGGTTGGGTTTCATAAGTTTTTATTTCACTTTGGATCAGGGCACTGGCATAGAACATAAATGGGTACTGGGTTGAGTGGTATTTATTGGGAAACATACTCTCTAACCAGCTTCAAGAAAGAATAATAATAATTTGAAGCATAGATGATGCATAGTCAATTAACACTGATAATAGATAAATCACAATTGAGTAACAGGTGATGAATATATAAATATCGCATAAATGCTAACAGAGCGGTTAGTCTCAAAGGACAACTGATATCCTAAAGGTCAAAGTTAGCGCGTGGTAAAATGTGACGCGTGTAGGGTCAAAATACTAAGGTCACGAAGTCTCAAATAGACCGATTATATAAAGAGAAATATAAGTTGAAAGACAAATAACTAATGAGTTATAAATAAAGAGAGAGGTTTTAATTCTCTACTAACGTATACAGTTAGATTCAATAATCGCAGTTCAGGGAACTGAGCAGACCAAGATTCGTCTTATAGAAAAGATCAAAGCCCTCGACATTGAAATATTAACGCGATATGGGCAAAATGGAATTACTATGAATTCAAATTAAATGTTTACACAGGGTGTGAAGCCAGGAAACATAAATAAAAGGGGGTTTAACTTAGAGACACGATAGTTAACACTCTCTGTGAACATTTATAACCAATACGCGTACCCTGATGATCCTAAATAACTTAAAGTCAGATGTGTCAGGGGTGTTCACAGTATTATTTATTAGTGGCCCCTCCATCATTGACGATATGCCTATTAAATAATAGCTCCCTTTCAAACACCCGCGGTCAGCCTGTTTGAAGCACCCGCCGCAGGGAAAAGAGTACTACCATCATAAATGCAACGCTAATTCTCTTATGGAATCGTCTTTATGATTGGGTAATAAAAAGACAAAAATAACTTAATAATAGTTATATTAAAGCTTTCCAACTCGTGGATGTCTTTTGTGGATTCTACCAGAGACGCTGAACCAAGCGACGCCATTCCTTCTTCCTTCCCCTGCGGCCGTCCTGTGTAGAGGTGCCTAGCCTGTCCTCCGCTTTATTCGACATTCGTTCAACTCTAGTGAGTCTTTTGCTCATTTGTATATATTTGAGATGTTCTAGAATAGGTTTAGACTAGCTAGGACTGGCGGCCCCATTGGTACGTCCGCATGGAAGTGTTAAAATAGGGTACTTGTGTGTAGGCGCCCAGTCGGTCTTCATCAGATGCGCGCGCCATGTGTATTTGTTTTTGTATGAGGTAGCTGCATTTTGTTTATATTATAGCAGACTTTCTGGTCTAAGAGTTGCCCCAAATGGTGTGGAACTTTCCAGAATCGTAGTTTGCTCTTTTTCCCATCTGGCGTGGGATTTTCTGCATTTGCTGTTGCTGTGTCATCATTGCAGGTAAGGGTATCATATTCATCGTAATTATGAGCCTCGTAGCCAGCCTCAGTAGGGGTATTCTTAGTAGGCTAGGGGTATTTTTATTGCTTAATTAATACTGTGTATTAGCCCTAAGATGTGACATTCGCTTTCATGTGGTGATATTATACATGTTAGCAAGGTGTAAGGAGACGTTCTAGTTCTGACTGATTTGATTTTTTTTTTTTTTTTTTTGGTGGCTGACTTACTCACAAGTCGGTACCTTCAAAATTAGTTTTTTTCTTCGGGCGATCTTTACCAGGTATTGATGCCAGAAGCTCGCCTTGCAGGCGAGAAAGGAAAATTCCAATAAACCCGGCGTGGTGTGGAGTACCACTAGACTCCCGGCAGAAGTGCAGATTCCTAAGGGAGTGATGCCGGCCCGGCAGAGCGAACTCGCCCAAACCGATATCCTCACGCGGCATGAATTGACTAATAACGCCCGGTGGAAAAGTCAAGTGAGGTAATTAACTATCACTCAGGTCCTGGTAGACGATTAGTTAGTTAATTGTAGGCACCAATCGATCAGGGATAGACCCAGGTGAGGTTATAGGCATGTGATAAAGAGTTGCTGGAACTCCTGTTTCATTTGCTTGGCCTCTCTTACTGATTTTCTTTGCACCTCATTTACACTGAGAGCAATCCAGCTAGCTCTCACAAACACCTCCTCCTCCTATCCACTTCACTACACTAAACATGCACACCACACTTCATTCCTCCACACCAAAATTAAAAAAAAAAATAAAATTATGAATTCTAGCCCAGCCTCGGAGTCCCCAGGGGGTGGGACCATAAATGCCCCCACACCAGACCGACCATCCCCTGACGACCCCACACAATTACCTGTACCTCGGCCTGTTACTCTTTCTATTAATTTCTGCCACATTCGCAGACTTTCCTCTAACTTTCACTCTGTTGAGCACCATCTCTCCTCCTACAAACCTGATCTTCTCTTCCTCACCGAAACTCAGGTGTCTGTAGCAACATCCATCAGCCCCTTCGTTGTATCCTCCTACTTTCTCTATCCTAGTTTCAAAGCCAAAGACGGATGTTGTGCACAACAAACTCACTTGCTCTCGTGTTCCCGATTTCGACTCCTCTGAATTCTCAACTTTATGGCTCAAACTTTCCTGTCATTCTCTTACTAAATATTTCTGTGCTGTCTATCTTTCCCCTAACTCTATCAACTTTCCCAAATTCTTTGACTATCTAAACTCTACAGTGGAACACATTCTATCCATTTCTCCTTTCTCAGAAATCTCCATCTTAGGAGATTTCAACGTTCACCACCGCCAATGGTTCTCCTCTCACACTACTGATCCACCTGGTGAACAAGCCTACGTCTTTTCTATCCTAAATGACCTAGAGCAGTTAATTCAGCAACCCACCCGTAACCCGGATCATATCGGAGATCGGCCCAACATTCTTGACCTGTTTCTAACTTCTAACCCTTCTTCTTATACTGTCGATCTTTTCTCTCCTTTGGGCTCCTCCGACCATAAACTTATCTCTGTCACCTGTCCTATCTCTCCAGTACGGCCACCCGATCCTCCTAGCCGGCGGCGCTTGCGGCACTTTGGCGCTGCCGACTGGGAGACTCTTCGGCAGTACTTCTTTGATTTCCCATGGAATGATTTCTGCTTCCGTGGCCGAGGACCCGAGGAGAGTGCTGAACGCATTACCGAGGTAATCCTATCGGGCATGGAAGCATACATTCCATTCTCTTTCTCTCAGACTAATGCTAAAAAATCTTGGTTTACTCACGCTTGTTCTACTGCTGTCCGCAATAAGGAGAAGCATTCAAACGGTACCGACGCCTTAAAACTCAAGACTCTCATTCTTCATATGTTTCTGCCCGGAATCAAGCCAAATCTGTTCTTCGACTTGCCAAACACTCTTTCATCAATAATAAATGCACTGAACTATCCAACTCTAGCTCTTCCCAAGCTTTCTGGCATCTTGCCAAAAACCTCTCCAACAATTTCTCTTCCTCGTCTTTCCCTCCCCTTTCACACTCTGGTGGCACAACCATCACTTCTTCCTCTGACAAAGCTAAACTCTTCGCTCAAACTTTTGCTAGAAACTCCACCTTGGATGATTCCGGTGCTATTCCTCCCTCTCCGCCCTCCTCTCTCTTACTTATGCCTAATATCCTAATCTCTTCTAAAGATGTACTTTCTACCCTCTCTGGGCTTAACACTAATAAGGCGTACGGTCCAGACGGTGTTCCTCCTGTTGTTCTCGAAAACTGTGCTTCCGTGCCGACTCCCTGCCTAAGCAAACTCTTTCGTCTCTGTCTATCCTATAACGTCTTCCCTTCATGCTGGAAGTTTGCTCACATTCAACCTGTCCCAAAGAAGGGTGACCGCTCTCAACCCTCCATCTATCGTCCAATTGCTCTCATCTCTTGTCTTTCTAAAGTTTTTGAAACTATTCTTGCTTCCAAATTTCTTTAGTATTTCTCTTCTCATAATCTGCTCTCAGATCGCCAGTATGGCTTCGTTAAGGGTCGCTCTACTGGTGATCTTCTTTCATATCTTACTAACTCTTGGTCATCCTTCTTTCAGGACTTCGTTGAGACTTTTTCTATTGGACTAGACATATCGAAAGCCTTCGATAGAGTCTGGCATAAATCTTTAATTTCTAAACTACCCTCCTTCGGTTTCTAGCCCTCCATCTGTGCCTTTGTCTCTAATTTCCTTTCTGGCCGTTCCATAGCCGCGGTTGTGGACGGCCATTGTTCACTTCCTCACCCTATAAACTCCGGTGTTCCTCAGGGCTCTGTCCTATCTATTATTCTCTTTCTAATTTTTTTAAATGATCTCCTTAACTGTACCTTAATTCTCATCCATTCATACGCAGACGACTCAACCTTACACTACTCCATTAGTTTTTCAGAACGCCCCAGCCAGCAATCCCTCAACGACAAACGTAATGAAGCCATAGAACTCTTAAATTCTGATCTAAATACTATTTCCAAGTGGGGCAGAGAAAACCTTGTTAACTTTAATGCTTCCAAAACCTAATTTCTCCATCTATCTACCCGTCAGGATCTCCCAGCGGACTATCCCTTATTCTTCAACAATACAAAAATCAACCCTTCATCTTCTCTCAATATTCTTGGGGTCTCTTTTTCGTCTGCTCTCATTTGGAAGGACCATATTACCAGTCTTGCTAAGGCAGCCTCCCAGAAGCTGGGTGTGCTCAACTGCCTTAGGGGGTTCTTTTCCCCTGCACAGCTTCTTGCTCTGTACAGGGGCATAG
>JBAKBP010003983.1:0-143485 GCA_037953745.1 Lithodes maja
CTCCTCTTTCCCCTTTGCCCTTATATAGGGGGACTATTATGCCAGTCTTCCAGTCATCGGGTGCACTCCCCTTCTCCCATGCTAGTTTGCACATTTTCCATACCCATTCTATCACTATCTCACCACCATACCTCAACATTTCCCCACACACTCCATCTGTTCCTGGTGCTTTCCCCAACTTCACTCTTTTCATGGCTTCCCACACTTCTGACCTCCTGATCCCCACCTCCTCCTCCACTACTTCTCTTCTTCTCCCTCCCATACCATATCCAGCTATGTTTGCTGGCTCTTCATTCCTTTCATTTAGCAACTCACTGAAGTACTCCCTCCATCTTTCGACTCTCTCTTGCTTCTCGGCTAGCATTCTCCCATTCTTATCTTTCACACCCTTACTGTTTCCCTTGCTACCTACCTAACTTTCTTGACTTCTTTCCAGAACAGTTTCTTACTCTCCCTCCATTTTACACTCAGATTCCTTCCAAATTCCTCATCTACTCTTCTCTTACTTTCCTTCACTACTCTCTTCACCACCCTCTTACTCTCCACGTACCTCGCTCGTTTCTGTCTCTCGGAATCTTCATTCCCTCTACTACCCAACCACTCTCTATATGCTTTCTTCTTTTCTTCCACAGCTATTCTTACCTCTTCTGTCCACCATGCTGTACCTTTCACTCCCCTCCCTCTTCTCCTCACTCCACACACCTCCTCACATGCTGCACATATCTCATCCTTAAACACCTTGCTCATCTCCTCCACTTCCTCCATAACTTCCAGGTCGAACCCACCTAGTCGTCTTTCCACTGCTCTCCTGTACTCCTCCCTGACTTCCTCCTCCTGCAACCTCTCCACCCTCCTCACCATTCCACCCTCCTCTCGCCTCCCTCCCGCTCTCCTCACCCACTTCTTTTGTATCCTAACCTTAGCTACCACTACATAATGATCAGACAGACCCCCTCCAATACCCCTATACACCCTAGCATCCATCACAGATTTCTTCATTCGTTCATCCACACATACATAATCAATCAATGACTTTCGTTCCACCACTGTCTTATCCTTCATCGTCAACATCCGTTTCCACGTGTACCTGTGGATCATTCTGTGTCGGAAGAAGGTGTTGGCTATCCACAGCCTCCTCCCCACACATACGTCCACAAGTGCACTACCATTCCCATTCACCTCTGATGGTACCCCCCACCCTCCCACCACTCCCTCAACTTTCCTATCACCCACCTTACCATTCATATCCCCAATCAGAAATATTCTTTCGTTCTTGTCAAACTTCTCCAGGCACGCCTCCACATTCATCCAGAACTCCTCTTTCTTTCTTTCAAGTATATCCTCTGTCGGGGCATACACGCATACAATCACCCACGTTTGTATTCCTACTTTCATTCTCACCCACACAATCCTTGAACCCACAGACCCATACTCTCTTACACATTCCTTCCATTTGCTACTTACAAACAAACATGCACCTTCTCTCGCTGTTCCTTCACTCACTCCAGCACACACACCCATTCCACACTCCCACTCTCTCACATCTGAACCTTTCCATTTGGTCTCTGTCATTCCACATACATCCAGCCTGGCATTCACTAACACTTCCAGAACCTCTCTCTCTTTTGTGCCATCATTCATGCCACTAACATTCCATGTAGCCATTCTCAGAATGTCCGAAGGCATGTCCTTAGTCGGTCGTGGTTCGTCAACGTTGGTTCCGTCCGCATCCGAGGCTGTTCGCTCGTTTTTTTTTGCTTAGATATTTTTTCCGGGTGGGGGTCGCAAGCCCACCGACCCAACCTCTTTAAGGCCCGGTCACACTGCCCTTCGCGGTCGCATCGCGGACGTTTCACGGCGAAAAATGTGTGAACGTGAAGCAAGCGCTGTTGGACGCATATAAGTCGTGAAAGGACGCGATACAGCCGCACCCACACGGGCTAGAAAAATCACACGCGGTCTCAAGTTTTGAGCTGCTCAAAACTTGAGACCGCGGGTGGCCACGGGGGGCACACGTGGTACACACGTGATAAAGACGTGGTAAAGACGCGTAAAGACGTGGTAAAGACGTGCTACGGCCGCGGTAAGTACGTGGTTACACGCGATAGGACGCGAACCTTTAGCGGGTAATCGCGGTTTAATGACGGTCATAGCACGGTTGTACCGCATCTGTTCCGCGTGTTTTCACGTGCATTTGCGTGTGTAGCGCGTGTACTCTGGGACCTATATATTTGGCTCGATTTGCCAAGCATTCATCACTCCTGGTTCTGACGTGATGGGGTGAACATGGACCGTATTGACCTCGTCTGCATGCTGATGCAACAGCATATGAACCAGCTGGTACATGTCCATCAGTACCTCGTTGATAGACGAAGACGAAGACGGCTGAGGAGGAGGGCGGTTCGAAACATATGGGTGCGTGACTGGATACGCAGGAGACCTGAGCTTGGCCTGTATGATCGTCTCATGGTGGAGCTCCGTAATGAAGATCCAAGGGCCTTCCACAATTTCATGAGAATGCCACCTGCCATGTTCGATGAAGTTGTGCAGAGACTGACACCAGCCCTTACCAAGACGACCACCAACTGCCGAGCACCCCTTGATCCAGGCCTGAAGGTTGCCCTCACCCTGAGGCACCTTGCCTCTGGCGCCAAGTACCGTGAGATGCAGTATGGCTGGAGGGTGCCTCACAACACCATCAGTATAGTGGTGCGCGAGGTGTGTGAGGCCATCGTCGACGAGTACCGTGAGGAGCTGCTCAAGCCACCACAGACCGCTGCAGATTGGCGTCAGATCACCGGTAATTGGATGAATAGGTGGAACTTTCCACATGTCATCGGTGCAATAGACGACAAGCACATTGCCTGTAAAGCTCCTGCCAACACTGGTTCCGACTACTACAACTACAAGGGATTCTTTAGTGTCATCCTCCTGGCAGTCGTCACATTTGACTACAAGTTCCTCTGGATAGACGTCAGCGGCAAGGGTTCAACGTCTGATGCCCACAACGCCGGCTGCTGCTGCTCCTCCTCCTCCTCCTCCTCATGTGGGGATTGCCCCGGGGAATGAGAGGCATCAGGCTCCTCCTCCTCCTCTTCCTCATCCTCCTCCTCCTCTGGTGGAATGGTGCTCTCAGCTGTGGTGGTGGCAGGAGATGCAACACCTGAAAAGGCACAAAATTAAAGGTATTTAGAGATAGACAATAATCGGGTATACAATATATACATATACATGCGTTTACAAATGGAAATATGGCACACTAGATAAAATATCATTCTATTGTATTGTTTCTATTCATAGTATGCATTGCACGTTATTCCAAATTAACACTGTACACATAATAATTATAGGTAAATATAGAAATATCTGAAAACCCATAACATAAATTGTACTGACCTTCAAAAGATGTTTCCTCCTCCTGAAGTGCAGCAGGACTGGCCTCCACCTCTGCACTCGCATCTTCGGCTGCCGGCTGCACCTCCACAGGGACACCTGGTGGCCTCTTGCCCTTGTTGCGGGCTTTCCTGGTGGGTAACCTCTTGGGAGCCATCTTGGGAGTCTGGGAGTCTGGGAGTTTCGTCTTGGAGTGTGCACTGTGGTGTCTGGAGCGAGTATGATTTCTACCGCCTGCCCGGGCTCCTTATATACCCGTGGTGGGGGCGTGGTACACACGCGCAGTACCCGTGATAGCCCGCGAAACGGCCGCCCTGCACACGTGGACCAGCCGTGCTGTACACGTGATCACCCGTGGGTCAGGCGTGATGCAGCCGCGGTTACCCGCCGCTGCCTGTCACCACGTGGAGATTTTCCCGCGCTTACCCGCGCTCCAGTCGCGCTTCACCAGCGGTCAGGACGCTGAACAGGCGCCGGCGTCTGTTCAGCGGGCATACCACGGGTAACCACGTGTTAGCCAATTTTTCACATTTTCCACCGCGTGTTACAGCGGCTAAAAATTTTCGGGGAAATTTACTCGCGCTGCAGACGCTAAAGGCAGTGTGACCGGGCCTTTAGTCGCCTCTTACGACACGCAGAAGGCACGTGGGGCATATTCTATTCCCTAACCCCCAGGGGGGGTTCCAGTACCACGCAAGGTACTGGAACAAAATAATGCCCCCTCCCCCCCCCCCCCCCCCCCTCTCTCTCTCTCTCTCTCTCTCTCTCTCTCTCTCTCTCTCTCTCTCTCTCTCTGTCTCTCTCATTCTCTTAACATAATTATAACATGTGCCGAGGTTATATTATATTTTTTTACCATCTTCACTTCTAAACTCAATTAATGAAATCAACAAATACATGTGGCTAAATTACGGATAAATACGCGTTCATTAGTGCAATTAATGAAAACTAAATAAATTCATATGATAAATCCAGTATATTATTCCCTTACGTGACTTTAACTAACCGAGCCTAATCTAAATTAACATAACTTGACATGGCTGAACCTAACGTATCAGAACCAATATTTACTATATCCTTTCCTTACCTAACCTATTCTGATAGCTAACCTAACCAAGCTAACCGAACCTACCTAACCTAACATAATCTAGGCAACTTCAGCTTAGCATATATATTTTTACTTATCAAACCTTTACCTAATCCAGCTTATGCTTGCCTTCCAGCATATTCAGTCCTTTCTTCACCTACAGTGTACTGTAACTTATCCTAGCATATCGTAAGCGAGCGTAATGTAGCCTAGCATTACCTAACCTAGCTATAAACAAACACTTTTATTATATTGTAGGGCCTATGATGGGGGACTCTTGTGTGTGTGTGTGTGTGGGGGGGGGGGGGGGGTACCACAACACAACCACACTACCATATCACCTTACCACTACCATCATACCACATTTTCATACCACTACCACATTACCACATCGTTTTACCGCTGCCACACTACCATCCTACCACATCACCTTACCACTACCATCCTACCACACTAACACAACCCTTTACCAATACCATCATACCACACTACCACATCAACTTATCGCTACCACACTACCATCCAACCACACCACCACATCACCTTCCCAATGCAACACTACCATCCAACCACACTACCACATCATCTTACTACTACCACACTACCATCCTACCACTCTACCACATCCCCTTTCTACTACCACACTACCATCCTACCACATCCCCTTACCACTACCACACTACCATATCATCTTACCACTACCACATCCCCTTACCACTACCACACTACCATCCTACCACACTACCACATCATCTTACCAATACCGCACTACTACCATATCATCTTACCACTACCACACTACCATCCTACCACATCCCCTTACCACTACCACACTACCATCCTACCACACTACCACATCATCTTACCAATACCGCACTACTACCATATCATCTTACCACTACCACACTACCATCCTACCACATCACTCATATGACGCAGAGGTTGCCAGATTAGCAATAAGAAATAGAGTTCTCTCACTCTTATAATTACTTCTCCAAAATTAGTTTTCTGCCCACAGCTAACTCAAAGACAACTGCAGAGGTTGAAGTAACTAAACTAAAGGTTTCTAAATACCCCTGATGGTAACAAAGGTTTTAAAGTATCCCTAATAGGCTCAAAATCGTGTCATATGTCGGAGAGGGTTAAATTGAAAATTGAAGTAGAAAAACATGGTTTGATTATTAATAAAAACAAGACAAAATGCATGAAATTCAAAAGGAAAGGAAACCAATCTTCGGGTAATACTATACAATTACATCATGATGAACTAGAGCTAGTAAAATCGTTTAAATATCTGGGCCATGTGATCTCTTCTTCTCTACATGACAATGATGATGTTGATTTAAGGCTGATTTTTGTTGTATTAAAGTTTTAATACAGTAATTAGAAATGTTCATATGTTGATAAGAAAACACTTTTATTTGTATACAATGCGTATTGTAATCCAGACTTTGGACTTCCACTCTGGCACAATTGTAAGACTTTTTCTACAGGTATCTTCAAAACTTTTGCCTTAGCTATCAACAAGTCAATGAAGCGAATCCTTGGTGTACCTTTCTATACCAGTAACCATGAGGTGGCAGAGTCATGTGAACAATTACTGCCGAAGCATCACGTTGCTCTTATTCAGGCAAGATATTTTCACAGAATAGCCAAGTCTAATAATCTTATAATTAATACTAATTGGCAATACTTGCAGTCTGGACTTTTTATAAACAATTTTGAAAATATATTTCAAAAGACATATAATATTGATGTATGGAAGTATGATCTTAACACAATCTACTCTAGAATCCTATGGGTTCAGCGACACAAAGAACGACGGGCTCCCGTGTCTTATGATCCAAATACAAGGTGATGCTTCTTCGGTCTATCTAGGATGTCATATAATTATTCATAATTAAATGCGGTTGCTAAATATGATATAATAATATATATATTTGATTATAGGCTATACTGTAAATAAACAAAGAGTTGTAGGAATTCATGTGTATACCTTTTCATCTATTTTACTTTTCTAAATTATTTTAATGGATAATTATGTAATATGTACATGAATGTAAATTTTTTATATATTTTGAAATAAAGACAATTGAATTGAATTGAACTACCAAAATGAAATTAAACATTACTACCAGTGTCCTAATATAACGATGACCACCACCACTACCACAACCACTACCAAAATTAAATGAAACACTATTACCAGTATCTAATAATAACAATAACTACCACAACTACCAAATTGAAATGAAACACTATTACCAGTATCTAATATAACGATGACTACCACCACTACCACAACCACTACCAAAATTAAATTTTGAAATAGATTTTGAAAATCAATTTCATAAGACATATAATATTGATGTATGGAAGTATGATCTTAACACAATCTACTCTAGAATCCTATGGGTTCAGCGACACAAAGAACGACGGGCTCCCGTGTCTTATGATCCAAATACAAGGTGATGCTTCCTCGGTCTATCTAGGATGTCATATAATTATTCATAATTAAATTGACAAATTTGTCCATATCATCATGTTCGTGAGCAATAAGAGCTATATCGTCGGCATAGGCCACAATATTAATTTTTGTTATTACCAGTTGACATCCTTGATTCATATTAGACAGTTCTTCTAAAATATTATCTATATATAGTTTAAATAAAAAGGGAGATAGTATTCCTCCCTAGTGGTTGTGGTAGGGGTGGTAGTCATCGTTATATTAGATACTTGTAGTAGTGTGTCATTTAATTTTGGTAGTAGTTGTGGTAGTGGTGGTAGTTATCGTTATAATAGATACTGGTAGTAGTGTTTCATTTCATTTTGGTAGTGGTTGTGGTAGTGATGGTAGTCATCGTTATATTAGGATACTGGTAATAGTGTTTCATTTCATTGGTAGTGGTGGTAGTTATCGTTTTAATAGATACTGCCAATAGTGTTTCCTTTAATTTTGGTAGTGGTTATGGTAGTGGTGGTAATTATCGTCATTATTAGATACTGGCAGTAGTGTTTCATTTCAATTTGGTAGTAGTTGTGGTAGTGGTGGTAGTCATCGTTATATTAGAATATAATTAGATACTGGTAATAGTGTTTCATTTCAATTTGGTAGTGGTTGTGGTAGTGGTGGTAGTTATCGTTATATTAGATACTGACAGTACTGTTTCATTTCAGTTTGTTAGTGGTTGTGGTAGTGGTGGTAGTTATCGTTATATTAGATACTGGCAGTACTATTTCATTTGTTTGTTAGTGGTTGTGGTAGTGGTGGTAGTCATCGTTATATTAGAATATAATTAGATACTGGTAATAGTGTTTCATTTCAATTTGTTAGTGGTTGTGGTAGTGGTGGTAGTTATCGTTATATTAGATACTGACAGTAGTGTTTCATTTCAGTTTGTTAGTGGTTGTAGTAGTGGTGGTAGTTATCGTTATATTAGATACTGGCAGTAGTATTTCATTTCAGTTTGTTAGTGGTTGTGGTAGTGGTGGTAGTTATCGTTATATTAGATACTGACAGTAGTGTTTCATTTCAGTTTGTTAGTGGTTGTGGTAGTGGTGGTAGTTATCGTTATATTAGATACTGACAGTAGTGTTTCATTTCAATTTGTTAGTGGTTGTGATAGTGGTGGTATTGTTATCGTTATATTAGATACTGACAGTAGTGTTTCATTTCAGTTTGTTAGTGGTTGTGGTAGTGGTGGTAGTTATCGTTATATTAGATACTGACAGTAGTGTTTCATTTCAATTTGTTAGTGGTTGTGATAGTGGTGGTATTGTTATCGTTATATTAGATACTGACAGTAGTGTTTCATTTCAGTTTGTTAGTGGTTGTGGTAGTGGTGGTAGTTATCGTTATATTAGATACTGGCAGTAGTATTTCATTTCAGTTTGTTAGTGGTTGTGGTAGTGGTGGTAGTTATCGTTATATTAGATACTGACAGTAGTGTTTCATTTCAGTTTGTTAGTGGTTGTGGTAGTGGTGGTAGTTCTCGTTATAATAGATACTGGCAGTAGTGTTTCATTTCAATTTGGTAGTGGTTGTGGTAGTTGTGGTAGTCGTCGTTATATTAGAATATAATTAGATACTGGTAATAGTGTTTCATTTCAATTTGGTAGTGGTTGTGGTAGTGGTGGTAGTTATTGTTATATTAGATACTGGCAGTAGTGTTTCATTTCAATTTGTTAGTGGTTGTGGTAGTGGTGGTAGTTATCGTTATATTAGATACTGACAGTAGCGTTTCATTTCAGTTTGTTAGTGGTTGTGGTAGTGGTGGTAGTTATCGTTATATTAGATACTGACAGTAGTGTTTCATTTCAGTTTGTTAGTGATTGTGGTAGTGGTGGTAGTTATCGTTTTATTAGATACTGGCAGTAGTATTTCATTTCAGTTTGTTAGTGGTTGTGGTAGTGGTGGTAGTTATCGTTATATTAGATACTGACAATTGTTTTTCATTTCAGTTTGTTAGTGGTTGTGGTAGTGGTGGTAGTTATCGTTATATTAGATACTGGCAGTAGTATTTCATTTCACTTTGTTAGTGGTTGTGGTAGTGGTGGTAGTTATCGTTATATTAGATACTGACAGTAGTGTTTCATTTCAGTTTGTTAGTGGTTGAGGTAGTGGTGGTAGTTCTCGTTATAATAGATACTGGCAGTAGTGTTTCATTTCAATTTGGTAGTGGTTGTGGTAGTGGTGGTAGTCATCGTTATATTATAATATAATTAGATACTGGTAATAGTGTTTCATTTCAATTTGTTAGTGGTTGTGGTAGTGGTGGTAGTTATCGTTATATTAGATACTGACAGTAGTGTTTCATTTCAGTTTGTTAGTGGCTGTGGTAGTGGTGGTAGTTATCGTTATATTAGATACTGACAGTAGTGTTTCATTTCAGTTTGTTAGTGGTTAGTAGTAGTGGTGGTAGTTATCGTTATATTAGATACTGGCAGTAGTATTTCATTTCAGTTTGTTAGTGGTTGTGGTAGTGGTGGTAGTTATCGTTATATTAGATACTGACAGTAGTGTTTCATTTCAGTTTGTTAGTGGTTGTGGTAGTGGTGGTAGTTATCGTTATATTAGATACTGACAGTAGTGTTTCATTTCAATTTGTTAGTGGTTGTGATAGTGGTGGTAGTTATCGTTATATTAGATACTGACAGTAGTGTTTCATTTCAATTTGTTAGTGGTTGTGATAGTGGTGGTATTGTTATCGTTATATTAGATACTGACAGTAGTGTTTCATTTCAATTTGTTAGTGGTTGTGGTAGTGGTGGTAGTTATCGTTATATTAGATACTGACAGTAGTGTTTCATTTCAATTTGTTAGTGGTTGTGGTAGTGGTGGTAGTTATCGTTATATTAGATACTGACAGTAGTGTTTCATTTCAGTTTGTTAGTGGTTGTGGTAGTGGTGGTAGTTCTCGTTATAATAGATACTGGCAGTAGTGTTTCATTTCAATTTGGTAGTGGTTGTGGTAGTTGTGGTAGTCATTGTTATATTAGAATATAATTAGATACTGGTAATAGTGTTTCATTTCAATTTGGTAGTGGTTGTGGTAGTGGTGGTAGTTATCGTTATATTAGATACTGGCAGTAGTGTTTCATTTCAATTTGTTAGTGGTTGTGGTAGTGGTGGTAGTTATCGTTATATTAGATACTGACAGTAGTGTTTCATATCAGTTTGTTAGTGGTTGTGGTAGTGGTGGTAGTTATCGTTATATTAGATACTGACAGTAGTGTTTCATTTCAGTTTGTTAGTGGTTGTGGTAGTGGTGGTAGTTATCGTTTTATTAGATACTGGCAGTAGTATTTCATTTCAGTTTGTTAGTGGTTGTGGTAGTGGTGGTAGTTATCGTTATATTAGATACTGACAATAGTGTTTCATTTCAGTTTGTTAGTGGTTGTGGTAGTGGTGGTAGTTATCGTTATATTAGATACTGGCAGTAGTATTTCATTTCACTTTGTTAGTGGTTGTGGTAGTGGTGGTAGTTATCGTTATATTAGATACTGACAGTAGTGTTTCATTTCAGTTTGTTAGTGGTTGAGGTAGTGGTGGTAGTTCTCGTTATAATAGATACTGGCAGTAGTGTTTCATTTCAATTTGGTAGTGGTTGTGGTAGTGGTGGTAGTCATCGTTATATTATAATATAATTAGATACTGGTAATAGTGTTTCATTTCAATTTGTTAGTGGTTGTGGTAGTGGTGGTAGTTATCGTTATATTAGATACTGACAGTAGTGTTTCATTTCAGTTTGTTAGTGGCTGTGGTAGTGGTGGTAGTTATCGTTATATTAGATACTGAGAGTAGTGTTTCATTTCAGTTTGTTAGTGGTTGTAGTAGTGGTGGTAGTTATCGTTATATTAGATACTGGCAGTAGTATTTCATTTCAGTTTGTTAGTGGTTGTGGTAGTGGTGGTAGTTATCGTTATATTAGATACTGACAGTAGTGTTTCATTTCAGTTTGTTAGTGGTTGTGGTAGTGGTGGTAGTTATCATTATATTAGATACTGACAGTAGTGTTTCATTTCAGTTTGTTAGTGGTTGTGGTAGTGGTGGTAGTTATTGTTATATTAGATACTGACAGTAGTGTTTCATTTCAATTTGTTAGTGGTTGTGGTAGTGGTGGTAGTTATCGTTATATTAGATACTGGCAGTAGTATTTCATTTCAGTTGTTAGTGGTTGTGGTAGTGGTGGTAGTTATCGTTATATTAGATACTGACAGTAGTGTTTCATTTCAGTTTGTTAGTGGTTGTGGTAGTGGTGGTAGTTCTCGTTATAATAGATACTGGCAGTAGTGTTTCATTTCAATTTGGTAGTGGTTGTGGTAGTTGTGGTAGTCATCGTTATATTAGAATATAATTAGATACTGGTAATAGTGTTTCATTTCAATTTGGTAGTGGTTGTGGTAGTGGTGGTAGTTATCGTTATATTAGATACTGGCAGTAGTGTTTCATTTCAATTTGTTAGTGGTTGTGGTAGTGGTGATAGTTATCGTTATATTAGATACTGACAGTAGTGTTTCATATCAGTTTGTTAGTGGTTGTGGTAGTGGTGGTAGTTATCGTTATATTAGATACTGACAGTAGTGTTTCATTTCAGTTTGTTAGTGGTTGTGGTAGTGGTGGTAATTATCGTTTTATTAGATACTGGCAGTAGTATTTCATTTCAGTTTGTTAGTGGTTGTGGTAGTGGTGGTAGTTATCGTTACATTAGATACTGACAATAGTGTTTCATTTCAGTTTGTTAGTGGTTGTGGTAGTGGTGGTAGTTATCGTTATATTAGATACTGGCAGTAGTATTTCATTTCACTTTGTTAGTGGTTGTGGTAGTGGTGGTAGTTATCGTTATATTAGATACTGACAGTAGTGTTTCATTTCAGTTTGTTAGTGGTTGAGGTAGTGGTGGTAGTTCTCGTTATAATAGATACTGGCAGTAGTGTTTCATTTCAATTTGGTAGTGGTTGTGGTAGTGGTGGTAGTCATCGTTATATTATAATATAATTAGATACTGGTAATAGTGTTTCATTTCAATTTGTTAGTGGTTGTGGTAGTGGTGGTAGTTATCGTTATATTAGATACTGACAGTAGTGTTTCATTTCAGTTTGTTAGTGGCTGTGGTAGTGGTGGTAGTTATCGTTATATTAGATACTGAGAGTAGTGTTTCATTTCAGTTTGTTAGTGGTTGTAGTAGTGGTGGTAGTTATCGTTATATTAGATACTGGCAGTAGTATTTCATTTCAGTTTGTTAGTGGTTGTGGTAGTGGTGGTAGTTATCGTTATATTAGATACTGACAGTAGTGTTTCATTTCAGTTTGTTAGTGGTTGTGGTAGTGGTGGTAGTTATCGTTATATTAGATACTGACAGTAGTGTTTCATTTCAGTTTGTTAGTGGTTGTGGTAGTGGTGGTAGTTATTGTTATATTAGATACTGACAGTAGTGTTTCATTTCAATTTGTTAGTGGTTGTGGTAGTGGTGGTAGTTATCGTTATATTAGATACTGGCAGTAGTATTTCATTTCAGTTGTTAGTGGTTGTGGTAGTGGTGGTAGTTATCGTTATATTAGATACTGACAGTAGTGTTTCATTTCAGTTTGTTAGTGGTTGTGGTAGTGGTGGTAGTTCTCGTTATAATAGATACTGGCAGTAGTGTTTCATTTCAATTTGGTAGTGGTTGTGGTAGTTGTGGTAGTCATCGTTATATTAGAATATAATTAGATACTGGTAATAGTGTTTCATTTCAATTTGGTAGTGGTTGTGGTAGTGGTGGTAGTTATCGTTATATTAGATACTGGCAGTAGTGTTTCATTTCAATTTGTTAGTGGTTGTGGTAGTGGTGGTAGTTATCGTTATATTAGATACTGACAGTAGTGTTTCATATCAGTTTGTTAGTGGTTGTGGTAGTGGTGGTAGTTATCGTTATATTAGATACTGACAGTAGTGTTTCATTTCAGTTTGTTAGTGGTTGTGGTAGTGGTGGTAATTATCGTTTTATTAGATACTGGCAGTAGTATTTCATTTCAGTTTGTTAGTGGTTGTGGTAGTCGTGGTAGTTATCGTTACATTAGATACTGACAATAGTGTTTCATTTCAGTTTGTTAGTGGTTGTGGTAGTGGTGGTAGTTATCGTTATATTAGATACTGGCAGTAGTATTTCATTTCAGTTTGTTAGTGGTTGTGGTAGTGGTGGTAGTTATCGTTATATTAGATACTGACAGTAGTGTTTCATTTCAGTTTGTTAGTGGTTGTGGTAGTGGTGGTAGTTATCGTTATATTAGATAGTGGCAGTAGTGTTTCATTTCAATTTGTTAGTGGTTGTGGTAGTGGTGGTAGTTATCGTTATATTAGATACTGACAGTAGTGTTTCACTTCAGTTTGGTAGTGGTTGTGGTAGTGGTGGCAGTTATCGTTATATTAGATAGTGGCAGTAGTGTTTCATTTCAGTTTGGTAGTGGTGGTAGTCATTCGTTATAATTATTAGATACTGATAATAGTGTTTCATTTAATTTTGCTAGTGGTGGTAGTCATTCGTTTGATCATATATTGGTAGTAGCGTTTCATTTCATATTGGTAGTGGCGGTAGTCATTCGTGTTATTAGGTATTGGTATTAGTTTTTAATTTCATACTGGTAGTGGTTGTGGTGGTAGTTATTCGTTTTATTTGGTGGTAGAAGCCTTTCATAATATCATATTGTTAGTAATTGTGGTAGTAGTGGTAGTCATTTGGTAGTTATTCGTTGTATTTGATAATGGTTGTAGTGTTTCATTCCATATTGGTAGTGGTTGTGGTAGTGTTTCGTTTTACTTGGACAATAGCGGTAATAGTAAAGGTCGAGTAGTTTATCATTTTGTATTAGGAAAAAGCTTCGCTCAAACCTTTGCTATAATATCAACCTTGGATGATTTCGGTGCTATTTCTCCTTCTCCAGTGCCATCTCAACTACTCATGCCTAATATCATAATCTCATCCAAAGATATATTTTCTGCCATTTCTGGGCTTAATACTAAGAAGGTTTATGGACCTGATGGTGTCCCTGCTACTGTATTAAAACACTTTGCTTCCATTCTGACTCCCTGTCTAGGTAAACTCTTACACCTCTGCTTTTCATTCTTGCTGGACGTTTGACCTCATTCAACTATTCTCCAATCGCTCTCGTATCTTGCATCATTAAAGTCCTCGAATCTATTCTTAATTATTGATTTCTTAAGCATCTGTCTTCTCATAATCTTCTCTCAAATCACCAATATGGCTTGATTAAAGGCCTCTCTACTTGTGATCTCATTTCCTACCTTACTAACTCTTGGTCATCCTCCCTTCGGGACTTTTGTGAGACGTTTTCTATTGCGCTAGACATATACAAAAAACTTTGATAGAGTCTGGCAAAAATCATCTATTTTTAACTATCATCTTTTGGCTTTTATCACTCTATCTGTGCCTTTATAGCTAATTTTCTTTCTGGCCATTACATAGCTGTGGTTGTGGATGGCCATCTTTCACTTCATCACCCTATGAACTCTGATGTTCCTCACGGTTCTGTCTTATCCAAGGTCATGTTTTTAGTTTTCATTAGAGATCTTCTCAACCATACCACTAGTCCTATTCACTCATTTGCTGACGACTCTACCTTACACTACTTTACTAATTATCCACAACCTCCTTCCTTACACTAACTCCAAAAGTCATGTGAAGAGGCCTTGACGGTGCGTCAAGGCCTCTTCACAATATCCTCTGATCTTTCAATAAAGTAGGTGTGCAGTTTTCGCATTACCAAAAAAATAAAAAAAATAAAAAAATAAAATAAATGCATACTCAACTCTGCGACCTATAATTCTGCAAGTAGTATAGAATCTCTTAGGTAAAATAGGTTTATATACAGTATCTATATTATACAGTATATATATATATATATATAACGGGGGCAGGGGGCTAGGAATCCCCCTCCCCTTGCAAAATTCACCTACTTGACGAGACAGAGAAAAGGGTGAGGGAACGCGAAAGTGGTCCCGGACCCTGAGAATAGGAATTTTAAATGTTGTTTCTTTTCGGGCTCTGTCTCGTGACGGCCACCCCCAGCAATGGGGTATGTGCCTGAGTATATACATACATACATACATACATATATATTTCCAGAATACCATACACGGATTTTTGAGTGTCCCGACGCAACTCGGGTTGAAATTGATTTCATTTAATTCTAACCCACAAAGCATGAGAGTTACAAATATTGAGAATATATCACAAATACACGTGAGCCACTAAATGTTTCTAGTCTCTCAGTGGGGATCGAACTTTATATATCACAATATATAAAATATATATAGAATATACTGTATATAAGAAAGAAATAGTGACCATAATCTGTGACCTTTACCATTCACCTTGACCTTTGAATAACAAAAAAATAATATTTGAATTTTCCCTTAATTCACAACTGTCTCAATGAATTTTGTGAAGTTTACATGAATAGTAAAGAAATTAGCATATTGACCTTATATTTGACATTGACCTATGAACTTGACCTATAAAATGGAATTATGTTTATTCTTGTATGACCTTACTCTAGGCATTCCGAATATGCATGATATGCCTAATGAGAATCTTACATTAAATAAGAAATACTAGTAAAAATCATATCAACCTTTAACCTTGACCTTCGACCTTAGAATTTATTATCAAGGATTTAGTTAGCAATGTTCGTATTAACTAGCATAATGAATATGGTGTAGCCTAATTCATATAAAAACTTATTGATTACAAATAGTGATCATATTCTGTGACCTTAACCTTTGACCTTTGACTAAAAGTAAAATACATATATTTGGATGGTCGTCGCATTGACCAACTGAATTTGCCTGTATAATTTTTTGACAATACATTAAACAGTCAAAGAGAAGTTTAGGGAAAATGACAATACTCTTATTTTGACCTTGACCTCTGACCTTAACTATTACAATATTTATGTGAAATTTGATATATATTAGGTATATTTAAGTAAAAAGCCAGTTTTCTAAAATTTGAGTAATCTTTTTCAATAAATAATAAAAGTTGACCTTTGACCTTGACCTGTGACCTTTATGTAAGAGTACATTTTTGTTTGCATTGATATTGCCCATGAACATCAAATATGTATGCCTAATTTCATTAAAACACATCAGTTGGTTTCATATATATTAATAGAATAGTTGACCTTGACCTTTCACCTTGATCCAAAAATTTATGTCTCAACATTTATGATTTTCCTTTTCACTTAAAGTGCAGCTATCTCACCAAATTTTGTGAAGTTTGCATGAAAAGTAAAAAAAAACGCATATTGACCTTTTATTTGACCTTGACCTTTCATATGGATTAAAATAGTTTATTTTATGACCTTGGCCTAGGTATTCCGAATATACATGGTAAGCCTAGTGAGAATATAAGTTAGTATGAGAAAAACTAGTAAAAATACTATTTTGACCTTTGACCTTGAAGTTTGACCTTACCCTTTAGAATATGTATCTAAAATGTGTGCAATACAATATCAATGTTACCAGTAACTTGTACATGTTAAGTGAAAATAAAGACATTTGAATAACTAAAAATAAATAGTATAAGTTGACCTTTCACCATGACCTGTGACCTTGACCTTTATCTAAGAGTAAAACATTGTTTTCATTGACATTGCCCAAGAAAAGAAAATAAGCATGACTAATTTAATTAAAACCCATCAGTTAGTTTGATATGTATGTATAGAATAGTTGACCTTGACCTTTGACCTTGACCTTGACCTTTGTGATATGTCTCAAAATTTATTGTTTTCCTTTGCATTTAAAGTGCAACTATATCGCCAAATTGTGTGAAGTTTGCATGAAAAGTAATGAAATTACCATATTGACCTTTCATTTTACCTTGACCTGTGAACTTGACCTTTCATATGGAATTGTTTAGTATCTTGTATGCCCTTGCCCTAAGTATTCTGAATATACATGGTAAGTTTAGTGAGAATCTAACAGTTAATATAAGAAATACTAGTAAAACAAGTATTTTGACATTTGACCTTGACCTTTGACCTTACCCTTCAGATTATTTATCTAAAATTTGGTCAATAGGATACCGAAGTTACCAGTAACTTTCATAGTAAAAATTAAGAAATTTGAGTAAAAACTAAGTAACATGATATATTGACCTTATTTTTACCTTGACCTTTGACCTTAACCTATAATTTAAATTGAAAATTTCTTTTTGACTGACCTTCGCATTGACCAATGAATATACCTGTGAAATTTGGTGAAAATCCATAAAACGGTCTAGGAGGAGTTTCCGGACGGACGACGGACGACGACGACGGACGACGACGACAACGGACAAGCTGAATTGTGGTGCACAGTATGCGGGCGGGACCTGTGTGTGTGATACCACTCTGCTTCGCAGAGTTGATAAATTCTAATTGGGGCAGAGAAAATCTTATTAGTTTCAATGCTTCCAAAAACAAATTGCTCCATCTATCTAGCCATCACAATCTTCCACGCGACTATCCCTTATTCTTCAACAACACATAAATCTACCCCTCATCTCTTAAATATCCTAAGTGTCTCCTTTTCTTCTAACTTTTCTTGGAAAGACCATATCACCACTTTTGATAAAACATCATCCCAGAAGTTATATGAGCTCAACCGTCTTTGTGGTTATTTTACTCCCGCACAGTGTCTTGCTCTGTACAACAACACACTGTCCAACAACATAGTGTCCGTGCATGTATCGAGTACAGTTCACATGTGTAGGAAGGTTCCCTCTATACTGCACTTCTGGAAACGGTAGAGTCCAAGCTTTCCGTCTTATTAATTCACCACCTCTTACTAAATCCCTATAGCCGGATTCGAAATACTGCAATGTTGCATCTCTCCCCTCTTCTACTGCTATTACAATAATCAGTGTTCTTCAGAGCTCTCTCAGTGAATACCCCGTCCCTTACGATGAGTTGGTACCACTCGCCTTTCAACACATTCCCACCCCTATTTTGTACAGCTACAGTATGTAGCTCAAGAATGAATAGAATGTCCCAGTCTCTCTTCTACTCAACATGCAATATTTTGTACTCACTCCCGCAATCAATATTTCCTTCAACCTATAACTGGAACTGCTTCAAAATTCATGTGGCCAGGAATTTAGACAAAAACGTGCCTTGAATTCGCCTCTCTGATACTCTTTTGGCTTTGGAGAAGACTCATGTTACAGGCAGCTCTGTTTGTTTTCTCTTTAATACAGAGAGAGAGAGAGAGAGAGAGAGAGAGAGAGAGAGAGAGAGAGAGAGAGAGAGATAATTACATTAAACCAAATTCATCACACTTTCTTTCCATCAAAATGCAATAATATTATTGCATTTCTGTTAAATATTGATGTTCATGGCCCCAACTTCCTAATAAACTGATATAAGATGAGTGTATTACTACCGATAAACCTCTAAATGGATAGACACTTTTAATACCCATTTCATACCAATAATGTTATTGAGTTTAGAGGTCTAGCCAAATTAATACAATCGTCTATCTATCTATATGCTCAGGCCCAATCCCCATTTTGGGGGTAACCGACTCAAGACAGAGCAAGAACAGGGAAAACACAAAAACAACATAAAACAAAATATAAACACAGATAAAAAACACAAACTCACACACATCCAGGTCACCCAGGAGAAGACCCAGAGACCAGGGTTACCAAGGTCGCTCCAGCACTCCCCCGGCCCCTGACCACCCGGAGAGGTTCCGATCTCGGCAGGCAGACATGCAGCGGAGCCAAAGCCACAAGCCCTCCCACCACACTTCCAGGCACACCCTTCATATTAATCGTCCCCCCGGGCCAGGCGCCTGATGGACTATTATCTAGTCGAACTTGCGCCCGACCCCTTACTCCAAATGACCACGTGTTCACTCAACTATTCACAAGCATTCTCCATTCACTCCTGTCCACCACCACTTCCCCTGCCTGATCTATAGTCATTCCTCTATCATCCAAAGCCTTTCTTACACAGTCTCTCCATCTCAATGGGGGTCTTCCTGCCCTTCTATCTCCCCTTGTACCTGACTCACATATTCTCTTTGTAAGCCTTTCATCTCCCATTCGTTCAACATGACCATACCAGCTCAGCACCCTTCTGTCCACTCTGGCTGACAAATGTTCCTGCTGCCCCACTCTCCTACGTATCTCTTCATTCCTCAATCTGTCTCTACGAGTAACTCCACACATACTCCTCAAGCAGCTCATCTCCATCACATCCAACCCTCTTTTCTCCTTTTTCTTCAGAGCCCATATCTCAGCCCCATACATCACTGTTGGCACAACAATTCCTTGATACAGTGCACTTTTTACTTTCACTCCGAGATTTCTCGTCTTCCACATACTTCCCATTGCTCCGAAAACTATCCTTCCTTCACACTATCTATCTATCTATCTATTGCCTGACGCCGTGATCCCCGAAGGGGTGGCCACGAACGAACCGCCCCCATGCACCTCTGTCCCCAGTCAGTCGATGCCCCTCCCCCCAACCAGCACCGCCTTCATTCATGTAGTTCCTCACTCCATCCTTCCACCTCATATTCGGTCTACCTCTCCCCCTCTGTCCCTCCACCTCGCTCTCGTACACCCTCTTAGTCATTCTCTCGCTTTCCATACGTTCCATATGGCCGAACCATCTCAAGTTGTTCCTTTTCACACTTTCCAGCACATCTACCTCCACTCCACACCTCCTTCTTACTTCCTCATTAGTCTGTCTATCCCTCCATGTAATTCCGCACGCACTCCTTAAGTAATTCATTTCCACTGCTCTCACTCTTGGTCTGAGTCTCTCAACCAACGTCCATGCTTCGCTTCCGTAAGTCAGTGTCGGGATTACCACACTGTCATGCAAGGACTTCTTCACTTCCATACTGACCACCCTATTTCTTGTTACTGCTTTTAGCGTTCCTACAACCCTCTTCCCCTGTTGTACCCTCTCCCGCACCTCTTCATCCATAGTCCCATCTTTACTCAACACACTGCCCAGATACTTAAAAGATTTGACGATCTCCATAGCCTGACCGTTCAGCTTCACCTCACACTCTGTGACTTCACCCCTTTCGAAGACCATAACCTTGCTCTTCCCCGTATTTACCTTCGAATTCCGTTTTTCGCACACTGTTCCAAACTCATTTACCAGACCCTGCAACTCCCATTCATTATCACTCATCAGAACTGTATCATCCGCAAACAGCAGTATAGGTAGCTTCCACTCAATTCCCTCCCTTTTCAGCGATACACCAACATCCACTGCTCTTGATAGTATTTCTTTCATAACTCCATCCATATATACAGTAAACAACCACTGAGACATCACACACCCCTGTTTCAAACCAACATTCAGGTCAAAGAACTCGCTCTGCTCACTCTCCACACGTACTGCCGCCTTTGCACCCTCATACATGCTCTTCACTGCTTTCAGCAACTTGCCCTCTACTCCGTATATTCTAAGTACTTTCCACAAACCTTCTCTATCCACTCTGTCATAGGCCTTCTCCAAGTCCATAAAGGCAACATACACCTTTTGTTTCTTCTCCAGATACTTCTCCACAACACAATTCAGGGTAAAAATCTGATCTACACATCCTCTTCCCTTCCTAAAGCCTCCCTGCTCGTCGCCTATCCATTTCTCCGTTCTCACTCTCACTCTCTCAATCACTACCCTACTGTATACCTTCCCTACTACGCTTAGAAGACATATTCCTCGGTGGTTACCACACACTCCTCTTTCCCCTTTGCCCTTATATAGGGGGACTATTATGCCAGTCTTCCAGTCATCGGGTGCACTCCCCTTCTCCCATGCTAGTTTGCACATTTTCCATACCCATTCTATCACTATCTCACCACCATACCTCAACATTTCCCCACACACTCCATCTGTTCCTGGTGCTTTCCCCAACTTCACTCTTTTCATGGCTTCCCACACTTCTGACCTCCTGATCCCCACCTCCTCCTCCACTACTTCTCTTCTTCTCCCTCCCATACCATATCCAGCTATGTTTGCTGGCTCTTCATTCCTTTCATTTAGCAACTCACTGAAGTACTCCCTCCATCTTTCGACTCTCTCTTGCTTCTCGGCTAGCATTCTCCCATTCTTATCTTTCACACCCTTACTGTTTCCCTTGCTACCTTCCCTAACTTTCTTGACTTCTTTCCAGAACAGTTTCTTACTCTCCCTCCATTTTACACTCAGATTCCTTCCAAATTCCTCATCTACTCTTCTCTTACTTTCCTTCACTACTCTCTTCACCACCCTCTTACTCTCCACGTACCTCGCTCGTTTCTGTCTCTCGGAATCTTCATTCCCTCTACTACCCAACCACTCTCTATATGCTTTCTTCTTTTCTTCCACAGCTATTCTTACCTCTTCTGTCCACCATCACACACTCTTCTTTCACACACTCTCTGTTTTACCTCCACTTCCATACCTCCACTCCTGCTTATCGTTCCTCCTAGATATTTAAAACACTCTACTTGTTCCAATATTTCCCCATCCAGCCTCACATCTAGATTCACCCTATGCTCTCCCCTATTACACACCATTACTTTACTTTTATTGACGTTCACCTTCAGTTTCCTCCTTCCACAAACCACACCAAACTCTTTGACTACCTGCTGCAGTTTCTCATCAGAATCCGCCACCAATGCTGTGTCATCAGCGAACAGCAACTGATTCAACTCCCAATCTCTACCATTCTTTCCTACTAAACCCAATCCTCTTCCCATAGTTCTCCTTTTCACCTCCCTCACCACACCATCCATAAACATATTAAACAGCCATGGTGACATTACACAACCCTGTCGCAAACCTACCTTTACCTCAAACCATTCACTCAACTCACCATTTCCTACTCTCACACATGCTCTGCTCCCTTCATAAAAACTCTTAACTGCTTCTAACAAATTTCCTCCTATTTCATAAATCCTTAACACCTTCCACATTGCTTCACGGTCCACACGATCATACGCTTTTTCCAAGTCCATAAAAGCCCAAAATATCTCCTTATGCTTCTCTAAATACTTCTCGCATAACTGTCTTACTGCAAACATCTGATCCACGCACCCTCTTCCCCTCCTAAAACCGCACTGTTCTTCTCCTATTGCAACTTCTGTACAGTTTATTATCCTCTCTATCAACACCCTGCCATACAGCTTTCCAACCACTGACAATAAACTAATACCTCTATAACTTGAACACTCCTGCCGATCTCCCTTACCCTTGTACAACGGCACAATACATGCACTCTTCCAGTCTATTGGTACCCTTGACACAACAAAGCACACGTTGAAAAGTCTCACCAACCAATCTATTATCACATCTCCACCCTTCTTTATACACTCCACAGCAATACCATCCAAACCTTCTGCTTTTCCCGCTCTCATTTGTTTCACTGCTTCTTTCACCTCATTTTCCTCAATCCTTTCATTCATTCCCTGCCACCTGGGTGGCCTGGGTAACCTATCTCCATCCACCTCTGCTTCAATCACTGCTTCTCTTCCATCTCTTGTATTTAACAAAGATTCAAAATACTTGGCATATCTTTTCCTCACTTCAACTGGTTCCACTAGTAATTCTCCATTTTCATCTTTCACTGACTCTTCCCTCTTTTGTCCTCCTTTCCTTACTTTATTTACCTCCTTCCAGAACATCTTCTTTCGTTCTTCAAAATTCTCACTCAGCCTTTGGCCCCACCTTTCGTTTGCATCTTTTTTCGCTTCTCTAATTTTCCGTTTTGCCTCTCTCCTTTTCTCCTTGTACCTCTCCCATACCTCAACACTACCATCCTGTAAAACCCTCTCAAAACACTGTCTCTTCTCCTCAACTGCCTTTCTCACCGTATCATTCCACCACTCGCTTCCCTTCCTGATACCTCTGCCTCCTACTTTCCTTTTGCCGCATACTACCTCTGCACTTGCTTTCACTCCTTCCTTAAACTGTTGCCATTCAACCTCTACTTCTCTCTCTTCCATCTCTCTCACTTCCATCCACTTTTCATTTAGTCTTTCCTTGTACTCCCTCTCTTTTTCACTCTTTTCTAACTCACTAACTTTTATTACCTCTCTTACTTCACGCTTGTCTCTTATTCTCCTGTAACTCTTAACTCTTAGCTTTCCCTCCACCAGGTAATGATCTGACATACCCTCCGCCTCACCTCTCATCACATTCACATCCAGCAGTCTACACAATCTTTCCCTTGTCACCAGCACATAATCCATCAATGCCCTCTCTACAATCTCTCCCCTCACAACTCTATGCCAGGTGTACTTGTGTATACGCCTTTTTTTGAAGAACGTATTACCTACACTCAATCTACACTCTTCACATAAATTTTTCAGTCTTTCTCCACTCTCGTTTACACCATCCACACCAAAACTACCGATGACTCCCTCAACAGGCTCATTTCCTACCCTAGCATTTAGGTCCCCTATAACTATAACATTTTCATTTTCATCAAACCCTTGTAGACAATCTCTCAAATCCTCCCAGAAACCCTCTACCTCGTCTAACTCTCTTTCACTTCCTGGTCCATACGCACTTACAAAAACCCACCTTTTACCCTTAAACCACATTCTCACCCACATTAGCCTTGATGACACCTCTTTCCACTCTTTTATAAACTCTCTCAACTCCTCCTTCACAATAATAGCCACTCCTTCTTTCCCCCTGACTCCCTCGTCTACTCCAGACTTTCTACCTATCACGTTTCCAAAATCCACTTCTCCCTCTCCTTTCATCTTTGTTTCATTCAGTGCAAGGACATCATACATCCTTCTTTCAAATAACCTTCCAATATCCTCTCGCTTCTCATTCGTACTACATCCACGCACATTCAAAGCTCCTATTCTTAGGGTCCGGGACCACGAACGCGTTCCCTCGCCCCTATCTCTGTCTCGTTTTTTTGGTAGATTTATTTAAGGGGAGAAGGATACCAGGCCCCCCGCCCCCGATCCCCTTTAGCCGACTTCTACGTCTCGCCGGAGAATGTTAACCAAATTATAATGGATAAGGAACATGTGCTACTGTAAGGGCTAACTGAGATAATGTAACTATATCTACACTTCTTGACCAAGACAAAAGGTACGAGTGTGGTGAGGGTTAAAGTGATGGAACGGCAGTTAGAGGGTTGGACCAGAAAAATGTGGCCACGGGATCCTATCAGGGGAAGGGGAGACGAGAGAACTCACAGAGGGAAGGAAGGAAGCACGATGGAAGACAGGAAGACACATGGAAGGAAGGAAGAAAGATGGATGGGAAGGAGGACAACATGTGTGTGTGTGTGTGTGTGTGTGTGTGTGTGTGTGTGTGGGTGTGTGTGTGTGTGTGTGTGTGTGTGTGACCAGAAAGTCCTTCTTGTCATTATAAAGCTCAAATTGTTCTTAATGTTTCATCACAACTCATACTTTCGTTTATTACAAAGAAATAGGGAGCTGGTCATATGACATTAGGAACAATTATCAGCTGAAAATGGGCAAGATAGAATATATGCACACACACACACACATACATATAGCCACACACATAAACAGTTTGTAAGATGCATTATGCCAATGTGTATGTGTGTGTGTCCCTCCTACTTTCGCACGCACACACACACACACATACCGGAAGCTGATTCAGACGTATAAGGAAAAGTCATCATATCAGGGAAAGTCCCTGAAAAACCAATTCTTCGACATGGCCACTAGCGTAAATCGTCGACTAGCTGAACTCTGCAGGGAGGAAAACGTTGGATTCATCAATACCTGGGATGCCTTCTATCGTGAAGAACATCTGTTTGTAGCGGATGGAGTTCATTTGAACCAGGTGGGAGCAGCAAGATTTGGCCGCCTGCTTCACGACGCAGTAAAGGATTTTCCAAAATAAAGCAGAGCCAACCTAGGACCATCAGGGACGAGCATCGAGGACCGTGGACGACCAGGGACGATGATAGAGGACCGAGGACTACCAGGGATGACAATCGAGGACCGAGGACTGAGGACCACCAGAGATGATGATCAAGGACCGAGGACCACCAGGGACGATGATCGAGGATAGCGAGGACCGAGGACAACCAGTGACGAGGATCGAGGACCGAGGACAGACGGGTACATGCATGTAGATCCGACCAGAACCAAGAATTTGATTAAAGAGTGTTCCGTGAATTCTAAATCCACAACATTAAAGGTTTTCTATGCAAATGCTTGTAGCATACACAATACATTTTCAGATTTAGAGGAACTAGTGTTTACAGAAAATTACGATGTTATTGGCATAACAAAATATTGGCTCAATACTGAAGACAGATACATTTTTAGCAGAGTATTCACTTCCCGGTTATGTAATGTTTGAGAAAAGCCGAATAAATACAAATGGAGGTGGTGTTTTACTTTTTATCAAAGAAAGTCTTAACCCGACCCTCATGTCAAAACCTAAAATTGTGAACGTCGACACATCCTTTGTGCTAATAAAGAATAATAAAGGTACAAAAATAATACTTGCATTAATATACAGACCTCCAGCTCAATCAGTGCAAACTGACTGAGAAATTTATGAGCAAATTGCAGACGTAAGTAACTCGCAAGATAGCGTAATTTTTGGAGACTTCAATTTACCTGTGACCAAGCGGGGAGATAGTATTACTTCAAACTCTGGACAAGACCTGTATGCAAACTTGCAAGAGAGTTCCCTATATCAATTTGTTAGATCTCCAACCCGTGGAAATAACGTCCTTGACCTTGTACTTTCAACAAAAGAAGAATTGACAGAGAATTTGAATGTCAGTGATGAATTTAGTAACAGCGACCATTGTACGATAACTTGCAGTTTAAAGTTTACTAGTAACGAACCAAATAGCAGCATGGAGAAAGTCCCTAATTTCAAGAAAGCAAACTTTCGTAAACTTAGAGCAATGTTTACAGAAACTGACTGAAGCTTTCTAATTAACAATACCAACATAAATGCATCTTGGGAATTATTTGCAAACCCGTACTTAAGCAGTGCAAGACTGCATACCATCGAAAATACGGCGTACAGGCCATAATGATAAGCCCAAATGGTGGAATAAAGATATTTCAGACTGTTTACTTGCTAAAAATTTTGCTAATGATAGAATTTAATCCTCACAAAATGACGAAGAACAGGGAAAATTTGTAGAACTATTACGCAAAGCCAAAAAGTTAATTAAGCAAAGTAAAAACACCCTGGAGTTACATGTTGTGAATCAAAGTAAAACAAACCCGAAATAATTCTATAGTTATATCAGAAAGAAGAAAGTAGTTACTTCAACTGGTGTACCGTTAGTCGATGAAAATGGAGAATAGGCCAAAGACGAAATACACATGAGTAATGCCCTCAATACTTTCTTTGCATCAGTTTTTACAACAGAAGACCTCTGTGACATCCCAACAGTATCGCCGATTCAGATTGATAACTCTGATGTTCTAAGCAATATCACCATTACAGAGAGAGAAGTATTGAAATGTTTAGAGAAACTCAAGGTAAATACATCGCCTGGACCTGATACAATCTCACCTAGAATTCTAAATGAAGCTAAGGATGAGCTCTCCAAATCACTGACATTGCTATTCAATAAATCCTTGCAGTCTGGAGTCCTGGGGACTCCGAGGCGGGTTGAGAATTCATAATTTCGTATTTAAAAAAAAAAAAAAAATTTCACCTGTCCTATCTCTCCGGTACGGCCACTTGATCCACCCCTACTCTGTGCAACTCTCCAACTCAAGAGTAAAACGATACTCCTAATCCTTCTTCTATTCTGAGCTTCTATTCTGAGTTCCAGAGCTGAGCTCTGGAACTCTCTCCCAGAATCAGTCTTTCCCTCTTCCTATGACTTAAATTGCTTCAAACTCCGTGTGTACAGCCATTTTGGCTCGAACGTCCCTTGATTTTAGCCCTGTCACTCTTTCAACTCTGGGTGAGGCACTCGGTACAAGCATGTCTGCCTTTTGTCTCCCTCACTCACATAGAAAACAAATATTTAATTGTAAAATAAACTTGGCTTGGTGTATTTTAAAAATTTCGTTTGTCCTGTTTCTTTAAATATGACTACATTTACATGCGTAGTTCAATAAATCACAAACAGAAGGGTTCGTATTTGAAGGATTCAGCCAAAGCGTGGAACCTCTGAAGTTACTCACCCACAGATACATATGCGTGGGTTAACCTTGTAGTCCCTTAAAATATATATATAATATATATATAATATATATATATAATATATATATATATATATATATATATATATATATATATATACTGTATATATACTGTATCATTATAGCTTGAGCCTTTTTTTAACAGACAGCCCTTCCCTAGAAAATGGAGGCAGCAATCAATTCCCTATATATTAATTTTAATAAAATATAATCACAAACCCCTAAGCGTCGAACCAGAGTGTGTTATGGTGATGGCAGCCTAGACTAAGAGCGCTGGTCGGACAGATTTCGTCCATGGGATCCTCTCTGGGTAGAGGAGGAGAGGAACATACAGGAAAGGGAATTAGGAAGGAATTAAGGAATGACGGAAAGGAAAACATTGTGAAAGAAAGGAAAAACGGAAGGAAATATGGAAGGAAGGAATTGTGTAAGGAAAACACGAAAGAAGGAAGGTAGGATGGATGGATGGATGTAAGGACAGAATAAAACATTGGAAAATTGCACGAAAAGTGTAAAGCTTGAAGGAAGGGCAGAGGAATGGGTAGCAGGATGAAAAGTAGGAAGGACGGATGGGAGAAAGTAAGAATGGATAGACAGAGGTGTTGATGGAAGGATTGGAAGAAGGAAAGGGTAAAGAATGGATGGAAGAAATCATAACATCTAAGGAAAGAGCGAAGGGAAGAAGAAAGGAAAGTAAGACGGATAAGATAGATTTATTATGAAAGAAATGTATAAATAATGGGCAAGATAAATGAATGGAAAGATAGATAGATAGATAGATAGATAGATAAATAGATAGAGAGATAAATAGATAGATATATCAATAGATTGAATAATTTTATTTATTTATTTATTTATTTAGCCAGATGTTTACATTGCATACATATGTTTACAATACTACAACTACAAATTTCCTGGTTGAACCTTTTGAGAGCATGAAGATTCTCCTGAAAAGGCCCCTAATTAAGTTATAATTAATTTTGAGCAACATGACGAACATACAATGCTTAGCATATCAAACTATGTGTTGGGAAGTAATACATTTTATATAGGATATTAAGCTAAAATGCAATCTACATACAGTTTATACATAAACATACATAGACACAAACACATAGGCATTTAGGTAAGCAGACTCCTATATACAGTATAATATACATATGTAAGTTAAAACACATTTATACAACACATACAATTCCACACATACTTACTAAGTTATATTCACTGCGATCTACATTGTAAACACAATTCTATATATGTCTATCAATCTTCATTACAATAACATAAGAATTGCTTGACTGTACACATGTATATTAGTACAGTAACAGAGTGAATACAAATACTCGTACCACACCCTACACATCTACTGATACTTTAGACTGCATATGCATACCTGCAAGCAACCATGATTGTATACAAACTCCTGTATACTTTTGCACATACACGATCAAGAAACACGTATAGTTTATACTACAGATACACAATTTGCAAGTAAATGCCAATATACACACGAACACATTACTTAACAAAAGTAAAGACATACAGAGAGAGAGAGAGAGAGAGAGAGAGAGAGAGAGAGAGAGAGAGAGAGAGAGAGAGAGAGAGAGAGAGAGAGAGAGAGGGGGGGGGGGGAGTAGAGAAGGACGAAAGGAAGCTAACGCGATAAGGAAGGAAATAGAAGGATCGAGGGAGTGAGAGACATTACGTAAGAAAGAGAGATTAACAAGATTAAATAGGAGGGGAGGAGGAGAAGGAATTTTCGAGATGGAATGGAAGCATATCGAGAAAAAGGGAGGAAGACGAGGAGGAAGAAGTGGAACACGTAATATAAGACAAAGAAAAAGAGGAAGAAGAGAAGAGGTGAAAGATAAGAAATATCCCATGAGAAGGCGAAGGAGAAGCTAAAAAGATAAACAAAATGAATAGAACATTTTCAAATTATAATCATAAGAGGGACAATTTTTATCTGTAGGGTCCTCTTTTACTTCTTCAGAGAGAATCGACACTGTTGTATCGTTACAATATTTACAGTATATGACCTCTGTCCCTGACGTGGGTATAATTACCCACATTAGCTGAAACTGAAACTGATTTATTTTTATTTGGTCTGCAAAGATTACAGTTTTTACATAATTATAATTTATATATATATATATATATATATATATATATATTAAGACCAGGTTCTTTGATGAACATTTTAATCTTAAAGAACCTTCATATCCAATGTACAATGTTTATAAAATTTGTTTTATAAGATTATCAATTATCTGTAATATGACACAGCCATGATACACCACTACATGGCCATTGAACACATACAGCAGCAGTAATCACATATTTTGTATATTGAATATAGATACAACAATGCAAGGAAGTATACTCTACAATTCCTTCAAATGTTCATGTTATGGCATACAACGAAAGTAAATATTTTTTAAACTGGATTTAAAGTTCTCAATACTATTTTATGTTTTAATTTCATCTGGCAAACTGTTATATATTTTGACACCATGGTACCGAATGTTACTTTGGGACTGTGTCGAGACCATTAGGGGTATGTGGAGATTATTCTGATATCTTAGAGAATATCTGTCATTAATATTAAGTTTAAAAAAAAGTCATCATTATCAATCAAGTTATTCAAGCATTTATATACAAACGTGGCACTTTGTACTTTATTTATATCATAATATTTAAGTATTTTCATGTTTTGGAAAAAATCATTAGTATGGTCTCGCCTTCTCAATCCCGCCATAGTTCGTACGGCCCATTTTTGAACGTTAACTATTGGACTAAGAGCCGACTTGTTAGTGCCACCCCACACAGTGTTACAATAGAGTATGTTGCTATATATTAGGGAGTAGTAGATTAAAATAAGGGCATTTTGATCAAGAGAATCGCGTGTTAGATACAAAATCCCACATATTTTAGCGATCTTGCCTCTAAGTGCGTTAATGTGGTCATGCCAGTTTAAATGTTGTTGCATTGTTACACCCAGCAATTCTGTTGTGTAAATTTCGGTTCGAACAGTGTTATTTAATTTCAGTGGAGATAAGGGATATATTATTCTTTTGTGCCTATGGAAAATCATATAATTTATTTTTTTAATGTTTAGGGTTAGCTTATTTGCTGATATCCAATCACTGACAAGATTCAGTTCTGTGTTCACTGTATGAATTAAAGTGTTAATATTCGAGTGACTAAGATAAAGAGTACTATCATCAGCGAATATAATATATTTTAAGATTTTACTGGAGTTGATTATGTTATTAATGTAGATTAAAAATAGAAGGGGGCCTAGAATTGAGCCTTGGGGCATACCACAATTGATGAATAATTTATTTGAACATTCATCATTAACTTTAACATATTGTTGGCGACCTGATAAGTAACTAGTGAACCACCCATGTGCAACTCCACGCACTCCGTAATGATACAACTTATCCAATAATATATTGTGGTCAACTGTATCAAATGCTATTGACAGGTCAAGGAAGATACCAAGTGTGAAATTATTTTTATCGAAAGCATTCAATATGTGATCAGTGAAGCGAAGCAAGGAAGTTTAGGTTGATCTTTTGGGTCTGAATTCAAACTGACTATTTGTTAATATATTATTATTAGTGACAAAATTCAATAACCTTTGGTACATGGTTTTTTCTAATATTTTGCTCAGTGATGGGAGGACAGAGATCGGTCGAAAATTACTTACATTATCATAGGGGCCTGATTTGTGAATAGGAGTAATTTTGGCAATTTTTAGTGGTTCGGGAAATATACCGGATGTAAGGGCAACAATACACATATGGGCAATAAGGGGAGCGACCACTGGTACACAACGTTTTATTAGGAACATAGGGAAATTATCGTGGCCACCAGCACTGTTACGTAATGTGTGTATTATACTTGTTATGTCATGTGACGTGACTGGAGTATGGTGTAGGGTATTGGCATTATTAGATTCGGGTAAATATAAGGTGTAGGGGGCAAGGCTAGGTTTTACTTGATTTGATAGTGTTTGTCCGATATTTGCAAAATATTCATTAAATAGATTAGCTGTCGTTTCACTAGTGTTGGAGTGAATTATAATAGGTTTATGGGAATTATTAATTTTTCTTTTTAATATGGAGTTTATGACTTTCCAAGTTTCTTTAGCATTACCAGACGATTCATTCAATTTATCTTTATAATATTTGCATTTAGTATTTTTTATCAGCTGAGTTACTTTATTTCGTAAGCGTCGGTATTCCTCGCCGTAAGTTATTGGTTGTTATAGCATTTTCGTTGTAGTTTATTTCTCTCCTTGATGAGCGATTTAATTTAATTTGTAATGTATGGCTTTGCTTCGTGTTGTTCTTTTATGGTTTTCGTCTTTATCGGAAAATGCTTATCGTAACACGAAGTCAATTTGTCATGAAGCAGTAAAGTCATAATAATTTATGTATGTTTATACTCAGGCACATACTGTATATACTCCATAGCTGACTCGATACTGAGCCAGAACAGAAACAACATTTTGGAGCTCCAATTCGCACTTTCGCGCTCCTCTGCCCTTTTATCTGTCTCGTCTAGTAGGTGAAATTTACAGGGGAGGAGAATTCCTAGCCTCCCGCCCCCGAAATAGGAAAAGTAGTACAGGAAAAGAGACAGAAAGAAACGGCTAAGATTGGGTAGAGGATGCCAAACCTAACTCTGGGCATGACCCACCCTCACCTTAACCCGTCCAATCCCAGTGACGGCTACTAGCCGTCAGTTGATAAGTCACTCCCCAGTCCCAGCGACGGCTAGTAGCCGTCAGTAATGTATTTTTTTTGTAACTGCCTGTATCAGGCTGTACCTGGTACCACGACCATTTGAGCACTGCTCTCGATATGGCAACACTTCTCAGCTTATATAAGACCCTCTGAAGGCTGGGGGAGCCAGTCTTCCTTCATCTCTTGAGGTGGAAGGTTGTTCTATCATGCCATTTTGGCCACATTGCTTGGGACTGGGGGGGACATTTATTACTGCATCCTACAGTACAGTAGGGGTTAAGTATAATAATAATAATAATAATAATAATAATAATAATAATAGTAATAATGATAATAATAATAATAATAATAGGCTAATAAGCTCGCTACGGTTAGGTAATGAAGAGCGCCCGCCTAATAAACCGTGTCACCCCAAAAGCATGAGTATTTCACAAACATTTCTGGATTGAGATACTTCGTCAACCACCAGTTTGTTTGTAACGAAACTTCACAGAAAGTTTCATTGCTTGGGTATTATGACGAGAATACCTACCTACCTATAGAACCTATAGATGGAGTCACCACTCATATAGTGGCACCAACGGGCGCGTCGCCCCTCGTTCTGGGCTGTGATTTGGTGCAGCAGACTGTTCGAAGGGGCAGCACGCACCCCTGCGAAGATGGGCTCATCTGGTACCTTTTGGAGTTCAGCATCAAGGGCTCTCTTGAAGCTGTCTAGTAAGACGCCCCTCATGTCTCTTACTCTCCGTGGGAGTTTGTTGAAGAGACGCGGACCTCTATGCGACAACCACGCTTCTCTCAGCACCCCAACTTTTCATCCTGGGGATATCGCATTAACCAACTCGTGGATATGCTGAGAAGGAATGGCGGAACGGTAAGCAGTGTTACAGAAACACCTGTGCTGCAACCACTAATCAGCTTGCAGTGCAACTTCCAGTGCCACTTATAAAGCCTCGGTGGTAGCAACTCAGCATGCCTGCCGAGACCTCCAGCACCACAACCACTCTTTCTGGCCATGTTAAGTGGTTTAATACCAAGAAAGGGTTTGGTTTTATAACACACAGTGGAGGGGACTTTTTTGTCCATTCAACAGGCATTGAAAAGCCCAACCCTCGCCATCCTGTGCCCTCTCTTGCCACCAATGAGAGGGTGTTATTCAATAACAGGAAAACGAGAAGAGGAGAGGGGGCCACCAACGTTATGGGACCTGATGAAGAGATCCTGAAGGGCTCTAAACATGAAAGAGGACAACAGCCACGCCACAGCAGTCAGCAATGGCAATCACCTGGAGTTGTTGTTGTTGTTATCATTCCCTAAGCTGCCTGGCCGAACAGCCCCGAGTCCCTAAGGAAGGCCATGGGCCATAGTCGGGCTTTCCCACAGAGCTCTCAAGGAGTGTAGATTGTGTTGTTGGCATATGTGATTGTGTGAAATACAGTCTTCTACGATGTGTTTAATGGTATGGAGTGCTGTGTTACATCCCGGGCAGGTGTCGACGACGGAGTCATCCAGTCTCTTTTGATAGCTCAGAAGAGCTGCATGGTGTCCGCATCTCAGCCTGGCCAGGTGGACTCTGTCCTCGCGAGGAAGGGAGGATTCAGAAGGATGGATTTCGGGAGGTCGTGGCTGCAGCTGCATGTTGTCTATGAGTGGTTGAATGCAACGGCGAGATATATGAGTATGGATGTGCTTCTGGAAGCTGGTTTGGGGTGGGCAGGGAGAGAGAGAAGACAGTATTTGTGTGTGATACCGTGTACTGGGTGTTGTTTTGATATTTCTTGGTGTCTGTGGGTGTGTTGCCATGTAGTGTAGTGGATGGTGTAGGTTCGTGGAGGCTGCTGCCAGGAATTGAGTGCCTCTCATGTCCAGATGGTCTTTGACTTTGAGGACTTTGATTTCTTGATGTAGGTGATCTGTGGGTGTAGTAGCTGTGCAGCCTGTGATGAGTTTAAGGGCTTTATTTTGAATAGTCTGTAAGGTCTTATGATGTGTTTCAGCTAGGTTAAAATCCCAGACCGGGCTTGCATATTCCATCACTGATCTTATGTATTGTTTGTAAACTGTAGTGGTGGTTTCTTTGTCGTGTCCAAATTTTGTGTGGGCAAGTGACCTGAGGGCGTTAAGTCTGGGTGTCAGTTTCGTTTTCATGTTTGTGGTGTGCTGTTTGAATGTCATTAGAGTATCATATGTTACTCCTAGAATTTTGGGTGAGTGTGTGTGTGTTAGGGGTGTGTTGTTTATGGTGAGTTGTCTGGAGTTAATCCAGGTTGTTGTCACAAATACTACAACCCTTTGCCAAGGGAGCCATCAACTGCTTCATGAATACCTTCCTACTCTCATACTCACCATCATCATTCTGCCTCTTCCCATACCATCTTCACCATCTAGCCTCATTCCAACCCAGGCTTTGAGGCCAAGAAAATACCAGAGGAGGCGTCTGGATCTTCAGAAGCCTCTTTCGAAGACCACTCCACCATATCCTCGTACAGTCTTTGATTCACCACCACCACCACCAGTCAACATCGCAGGACCAGCAGCAGCCTGGACACCATCACCTGCCACCTTTGACCATCCAGTGGCAGCTTCCTTCTCTGCATCATCTGAATACTCTGAGTCCACCATGGGAGAAGAAGTCGATGTAGAGGAGATCGAAGAAAATGGTGATGAGGACATTGATTTAGGGGTGACTGCCAGTGAGCTGGAAGAGACCTACTGCGAATTGACAACGAGATCCAGAAGACTTTGGCAGCAGGAAAATGTCCCTCACCAGCGGCCAGAGAAAGCTGATCAAGTGTTCACACCAGATGCCACTCAACAAATATACAATGGAGCAACTGGGTTGAGCCCGAGAACTTATTATCTTCAACTTTACTTCTTGCTTCTCAACTTATTCTTCCTCTATCCAAGTTACTCTTCTCTCCCACTTTACTCCAGCCATCAGATCAGATAAGAGACACTCAGTCACCAAGACCTGACCAGACAACATCTCCGTTGGAGGTTAGTTGGCCTATCCCCGGCTCCTGCACACAGATGCAGTGAATTGTAGATGCGAGGCAGTAGAAAGCAATGAAGCTGAGCCTAGAAGCGGAGAATGAAAGAAAAAGGCAACTGTAGCCAGACGCAGTGCCCCAGGTTCAGTGCTTGCAGCCAAGTTTCCGGTAGCCTGTGATTACATAGCTGAGGTGCATGCCTACTCTACAGCATCAGGCACAGTCATAACATGATGGGGCGTTGTTGTGGCGAGACTTTGTTGTACTGTGTGGCAGTAAAGACTGTAGCCACCGTGTTATGATTGCTGTGCACTGTGTGCAGCACTGTGATTGTACCATGGAAGCCACATTCACTGTGGACGGTTGCGGTCTTTAACCCTTGTTTAGCGGGACGTGGCGGGGCCCGACTTAAGTCTGTGTGCAATTTTTGAGCAATAATGGCTCTGAGAGAGAGACGAGCGACGGGAGGAGCGTAGGTCGGCTCATGACCGCTTGGCACGGGTCCCGCCCGACTACTGACGTTCCCTCCACACACATCCACACTCACTGCCTCACTACACAGGGTATCGTATAAATACGATAGAATATGACTCTTTTGTGATCTCGTATGTCTCTGTGACGTCACGATCTCTCCTACAGCATGACGTAGGACGAGTAGATCGTATATTATAAGATTGTAAATAAGTTAAGTTATAAAAGGCCTAATATGTTATTAAGCAATATTGCCATGGTCTTCTGTAGTATATATGAATTTATCGTATATATTAATATAATTTATCGTATAGAGCAACCTAAATGCGGTACGATAAATTGGGCTCCTGGCGGTTTGCCAAGGCAGCAAGGTGTGCTTTTGAGGTACGCCAGAGCCTTCACGAACACCAACCAGTTAACATCTAATTTTTCCGCCCTCAGTTGATCGAGCTTTTGTGCCTCTAATCACAATACACATACAGCAATACACTCAGCTACACCATTACGACGCTCTCATCGACATCATGACTGACTGATAGATAAGCATAAATTATAATAATCATGTCCACTCGGAGTGAAAGTAAAAAGTGCACTGTATCAAGGAATTGTTGTGCCAACAGTGATGTATGGGGCTGAGACATGGGCTCTGAAGAAAAAGGAGAAAAGAGGGCTGGATGTGATGGAGATGAGCTGCTTGAGGAGTATGTGTGGAGTTACTCGTAGAGACAGATTGAGGAATGAAGAGATACGTAGGAGAGTGGGGCAGCAGGAACATTTGTCAGCCAGAGTGGACAGAAGGGTGCTGAGCTGGTATGGTCATGTTGAACGAATGGGAGATGAAAGGCTTACAAAGAGAATATGTGAGTCAGATACAAGGGGAGATAGAAGGGCAGGAAGACCCCCATTGAGATGGAGAGACTGTGTAAGAAAGGCTTTGGATGATAGAGGAATGACTATAGATCAGGCAGGGGAAGTGGTGGTGGACAAGAGTGAATGGAGAATGCTTGTGAATAGTTGAGTGAACACGTGGTCATTTGGAGTAAGGGGTCGGGCGCAAGTTGGACTAGATAATAGTCCATCAGGCGCCTGGCCCGGGGAGACTATTAATATGAAGGGTGTGCCTGGAAGTGTGGTGGGAGGGCTTGTGGCTTTGGCTCCGCTGCATGTCTGCCTGCCGAGATCGGAACCTCTCCGGGTGGTCAGGGGCCGGGGGAGTGCTGGAGCGACCTTGGTAACCCTGGTCTCTGGGTCTTCTCCTGGGTGACCTGGATGTGTGAGAGTTTGTGTTTTTTATCTGTGTTTATTTTTTGTTTTATGATGTTTTTGTGTTTTCCCTGTTCTTGCTCTGTCTTGAGTCGGCTACTCGGATTGGGCCTGAGCATATAGATAGATAGATAGATGTCCATTCCCATGTAATCATTTATTCTTTCTTTAACTTGACTAGAGTCTTGGGACCGAAGTCTCGTTCCCCATTGTCCACCGCCATATTGGGTAAAACGTTCTCCCTTGCCTTATTGCCACGTGGAACTATTGGTGAGTTAATTCCTGGCTAATATTAACCCTTATAGCCTTACCCTATATATACATTTATTATGTGAGACCTTTGGATATAAATTAGCTTGTTTCAGATTGAATTCAATTTAGATATAGAGTAGTTTTCATTTAGATTGATTTTATTTGATTCATTATAGCTTAGTAATATTTAACTTCCATTGATAGTTTACCACATTGGTGCCCAGACCCGGGAATTAGCTACCAGTAGGGGATTTTTCTTGGGCAATGAGCAAGGGATTAGCCCAGGGATGCAGGAGCAAGGACCCCGGAGGGGTGGGGCTTAGCTATCTCCCTGAACCTCAGGCGCTGGTACCTCAGCGAATAGCCATAGTAGGGCATTCATATGCAACTAGGCTAAGGGCAGCTGACGGAGGTACTGAGTCGTATCGGGCGTCGGAGGGGGAAAGAACTTTCAGGCTGACCTACTTCGGGGTACCGGGAGGAACCGTTGATACCCTGAAAGCCTCCCCCCAGTGGGGGCAAGTGGTTCGGTTTAGGCCGCATATGATCTTTTTGTTTATAGGCGGCAATGATATACGCCCCGGTACAGTACCCCGCGAGTTAGCTGACACAATCAAAGAGGTGGCGCTGGATCTGGAGCGTGAGTCCGGAGGGAGCTGCAAGATTGTGGCAATTGAGAGCCGGACGAGAGTCCGAGGGTTCTCAGCGGCGGATCATCAAGCTATAAAAAATTCTGTTAACCGCGCCCTGAGGTGTCGGTTAATAGAAACTAAGCACCGCTTTGTTTCTCTCACACTCAGTATCCGAGACCTTGACCAGGATGGTGTCCACCTCGACTTAGACACCAATCAAGTCTTGTATGACAAGATTGTAGGGCTAACGAAGCGTTGGCTAGAGAGGGACGCCGGGGTTGTATCGTTGCGCCTGCCTAAGTCCTGCTTCCCACCCATCATCTTTCCCCAGTAATTTTCTTTTCCGTTTCGGACTTCCTGTGACTATTATGACCTGACCTAAAAAAAAATCTTGTTCAATATGATCCATTAGTAGGTATTGCTATTTAGTGTACTATTTTTTCTCCATAACATAGAAGTCCGCCGGTTGGCGTCTCTTAATTAGACTATTATTTGGCCGTTGTCTTTGTAACGTAATATTTAGATACATAGCCTATAGGCTCACATGCAAAATGGATAAAAACGATAAAGAGACACCGTCTAGTGGGGTGCTGATCAAAGCCCCTAAAAATCAAAGGGCGGGACTTCGGAGAGTATTAAATAGGCTAATTGTGGACGTCAACACTTTCATCACTACTGCTGATCTAGAGGAATTGGAGGCTAGATTAGATAACGTCCAGGCTACCCACGGTCGTATTACGGCTCTGAGTGAGGTGATTGTGGCTGACATGATAGAGGAGGAAGAGATAGTTACAGAGTGTGATAATCACGCCCTCTATGACGAACCTGTCTTTAGAGCGAAGCGCCTATTACAGCGTGCTGTCACAAGTAAGAAGGGAGGCGATAATGAGGCCCATAGAAGGGCTGACCCAAAACATACTGTACACCTCCCAAAGCTCAATCTTCCTACATTTGGGGGCAAGTTAACCGAGTGGTTAGCTTTTTGGGACGTATTTCGATCTACGGTTCATGAATCCTCTTTGGATAATGTCCGCAAGTTTCACTATCTGAAGGGACAAATGGAAGGAGAGGCCTTACATTTAATAGAGGGTTTTGCAGTAGTGGGTGATAGTTATCTTGGAGCGGTACACTTATTAGAGTCCACATACGGGGATAGAGAGCAGTTGAAGATGGCCCATGTCGTTGCCTTGTTGGGGCTCGCAGAACCACAGTATAAGGTTGATGAGTTGACAAACTTCAGGGCAAATATGGAGTGCCATACTCGATCGCTAGACACCCTAGGGCTTACCACGCAGGAAATGATAGTTATTATCTTGCGTCAGAAGCTTCCTATGGCAATACTTGATAAAGTAAGATCATTTGAGCTGGGGGAATTCAAAACTCAGTTCAGTAAGGAGATCAATAATCTACAGTTGAACAAAGGGAGAATGTATGTGTCGGGAGGGAGTGAGAATGTGGAGAAGAGGGGAACAGTAAGCATGACAGTGGGGACTAAAGTAAAGAAAGAGGGTACGTATAAGAAACCTGCTCAGATTCTATGTAAGCTATGTAACAACAAACATAAATGGAGTTTCTGCGTAAAATACCCGACAAATAAGACAAAACTAGCACAGACGAAAAGATTGAAGCTATGTGTAGGTTGTCTAAGTGGGGAACATGGTAAGCAGGGACAATGTACTGCTACATACTTAAGGCCCTGTCGGCACTGCAAAGGACATCACTTTGATAAGTTGTGTCCTACTGCAGATAAAGTCAAAGACGTCAAAAATGAGGGTACTACAACTGTGGCACTAGGTAGCACGCAAGACACCACTATATTGCCCACAATACAGATTCCCATGGAAGGTAATGACATTAACAAAGTTTGTCGGGTACTTCTAGATCAAGGATCTCAACGTTCCTTTATAAAGAGGTCCGTACTAGTGGGATTGAAGCACCGAATCGTAGGGGCTGAGACTCTTCGATTACAGGGCTTCACAGGGGTTACTGATAAACAAGACTACGAGATAGCGGAGATTTCATATTTCTATCGTAAAAACCGGTACTTTATGACTTGTATCGTAGTAGACACCCTACCAGAATATGTATCTGTGGGTGTGAAGAAGGTGGAACACGCATTACGTAGCAAAGGGGTTAACTTGTCAGATCCCATGGGAAATCAGAGTGAGGTGCATGTTCTACTTGGTGTGGATCATTATTATGAAGTAGTATACCCTGGATTTAAAAAGATGTGTGGTGTAATTTTAATTCCCACTAATTCGGATATTGCAAGAGCGGAAAGGTGCATACTACACAGTCAAAGGTCCTGGTCGACACGGTCTCGATATATAGAGTCAATGTAACCGCGGCAGAGGAGTTGGGAAGGGAGGATTCCCAACCTAGTGACCCTAAGATGGCTGCCGAGTTCGACCTGGAACGACTGTGGAGATTGGATCACATAGGCATTAATCCTATGGAGACTGATTATGACTCGGAAGTTGCGCTACAAAGGTTTGACGAGTCTGTGTGCTACTGTGCCTCAGACAAGCAATATAAAGTTAGTTTACCCTGGAAGAACAGTGAGATAAGCCTGCCTACCAACTATGGTTTGGCATTAGGTCGCTTGCGCGCATTGCAGCGGAAATTGTCTAACGAACCGAGCACGCGCCAGGCGTATGACGATGTATTTCGGAGTTATGAGGATAGGGGCTTTATAGAGAGAGTCGATGTCAAGGAACCGTGTAAGAAGGGTAGGGTTCACTATCTGGCCCATCATGGGGTAAAGAAAGACAGCGTCACCACACCAATACGGGTGGTGTATGACTGTTCTGCCCACCAAGGACAACAACCCAGTCTAAATGACTGCCTGTTGACAGGTCCGTCCATGGTGTCGGACCTGTCCCAACATCTATTGCGGTTTAGGCTGGGGAAGTACGCCTATACCAGTGACATCGAGAAAGCATTCTTGATGGTCAAGCTAAAGGAGGAAGATAGAGATGTTACCCGCTTTCTTTGGTTCGGCGACATTAGCGACTCTGAAAGTCCCATCATAATATACCGTTTTCGGGTTGTACTCTTTGGGGCCACTTGCTCGCAGTTTTTGTTAAATGCCACAATCAGAAAACATCTAGCTGACACTCATGAGGACACAAGTAAACTATCTCGCGGATTATACATTTACAATTTGCAGGGTACTAGCGATAGTCAAGATGATTTGTTGTATGCATACTGGCAAGCACGCAGATTGTTTGCGGATGCACATCTATTTCTCCGCGAGTGGGTTACTAATAGTGAAGATCTTCAGAGTTTAATACAAGTGGATGGTACGGCATCTCTTAACCAGGAAAAGTCCAGAAATTTGGGGATGATCTGTCAACCTAAACATGACATACTAACTTTTCAAACAAGGTCTTTTGCTCAGCAGACAGGAGCGCACACCAAAAGAAGTCTGTTGAGCAAAGTTGCGCAATTTTTTGATCCTTTGGGTCTAGCATTACCTGTTACCATAAGAGCTAGGATTCTAATGCAGGAAGTTTGGAGACGTAAGATAGGATGGGATGACAGTTTGCCCGAGGACCTGAATGACCAAGGGACATTGTTGTTGAATGAATATGCCATCCTATGTACTAAACCTATACCTCGTAAAGTGGCGGCGTTCGGTGACGTTACGTTACACACGTTTTGCAATGCTAGCGCCACGGCATACGGGGTAGCCATATATGTTGTTACTTCATTTGGGGCACATTTAGTTACAGCCCGGGCCAAGGTAGCCCCGGTTAAAAAGGTAACTATCCCTAAAATGGAATTGACTGCCATGCTGCTATTAGCACGTCTGGTGCAACATGTACACGCAGCATACGAGAGCGAATTAAATATTGAAATCGTTCATGTATGGTGCGATAGTCAGGTCGCACTCAACTGGATACATAGCAAGAAGTCTCTGCCAGTTTATGTGCGGAATAGGGTAGATGAGATTAGAGCCCTTTTGCCAGACGTTGCTTATCATTATGTAAATACAAAGGAAAACCCTAGTGATCTCATAACTAGGGGTATAACGGCTAGCCAGTTAATGAAGTCCGAATTGTGGTGGCATGGTCCAAAGTGGCTGCTCCATGAAAGTGAATGGACGATATGGCATGCTGTTGGTGAGGGACTTCTGCCACTGGAAACAGTGGCAGTTACAGCCCAACCAAATGAGCCACCGGGTCCTATCATGAAGTGGGCAAGATTCGGTGACTATAATAAACTAGTCAGAGTTGTAGCTTGGGTGTTGCGATATGTATCCAATCTCAAGCTTAAAGTAACGGGCCAACTCTGCAACAGGGGTCACAACATTGATGCTCGTGAATTTAAAGCAGCTGAAGTAACTTTGATCAAATGGGTTCAAGTAGAAACCTTTTCCAATGAATTAGAATCCTTGAAAAGCTCGAATAAGACATCAATGCCTAATATAGTGCGTCAACTAAGGTTGCACCTAGACAATGGCCTCATCAGGTGTGAGGGTTGCCTGAAGTGGTCGGGTGTACCAGATGGCACAAACCGACCTATACTTATGCCAACAAGACATCACGTTACTGATCTATTGATCATACGTGCACATAGGGAAGTAAAACACTACGGGGAATGACATATTATATCAAATTTACGTCTCACATGGTGGATACCCAGGGTTCGACAAGTAGCTCGACGCGTAGTACGAAAGTGTGTAATATGCCAGAGACTAAAGGGTAAACCGTATGCAACTGGACCAGCTCCACCCCTACCTGAATGCCGTGTAAAGCACGTAGAACCTTTCCAAGCGGTAGGATTAGATTACACAGGGGCATTGAAGACGAGGGAGAGTGAGAAGGTTTATATATTATTGTTTACCTGTGCGACGTCTCGAGCGGTACACCTGTGAATAATATGAATTCCAATGAATTAGAATCCTTGAAAAGCTCGAATAAGACATTAATGCCTAATAATATATATATATATATATATATATATATATATATATATATATATATATATATATATCGTATATATTATATATATGCCTAATAATATATATATATATATATATATATATATATATATATATATATATATATATATATTATCACATCGAGAATGTGATAATATGTCTAGCGAAAAATTTATGCTGGCGTTCAGACGGTTTTGTGCCCGTCGTTCATTCCCTCAACTCATTCTTAGCGACAATGCTCCCACTTATGTCCAAGCATCAAAATATCTAAAGGATATGAGTAGTGATCCTGCTATCATCACTTTTTTGGGAGAGAAGAAGTGCGAATGGAGGTTCATTCCAGTTAAGGCACCTTGGTTTGGTGGAATGTGGGAACGATGTGTCGGCATAGTAAAGTCAGGACTAAGAGCGGTTGTAGGACGTGCTCTATTAAAGAAAAGTGAGTTGACGACAGTCCTCACAGAGATAGAGGCAGTCGTGAATGATCGCCCGCTTACATATGTGTACATCGACCTGCAAGAACCACAACCATTAACGCCAGCTCACTTACTATATGGAAAACCATTGACTGCGTTTCCATCTGATTTTCAGTCCATAGTAGAGTTAGAGGATCCCTCGTTGTACTCTGAGGTAGCGGTGTCTAAGAGATACCAGTATATATCCAGGATAATCGAGGATTTTAGGAAACGGTGGATTAGTGAATATCTGCTAGCATTGAGGGAAAGGAGTGTTACTCTCTCTGGTAGACCAACGGCACCTACAGTTGGCGAAGTTGTTTTAATTAAAGAAGATAGTCCTCGTTTATACTGGAAATTAGGCCGCGTATTGGAGGTATACAAGGGGGCAGACTCTGTAGAGCGGGTGGCGCTATTGAAGACAGCCACTGGAACTACTGTTCGTCCTATCGCACGTTTGTACGCTTTGGAGCTCGATTCCGCATTGCAATCTGACGCTCCACCTGTTATTGCTGGGTCCGAGGATTCTCAAAGGAACGACTCACCTCTTACTGATGGTGATCATTCTCGGACCGGGACGCGTCCCAGACGCGCTGCTGCTGGCGCCGTTGACTTGTGGCGTCAGAAGATAGCCTCTGGGCAACTTTAGGTTTAAGGTGGGGTTCAGATCTTTTTTGTGGGGGGAGTGTATCGTATAAATACGATAGAATATGACTCTTTTGTGATCTCGTATGTCTCTGTGACGTCACGATCTCTCCTACAGCACGACGTAGGACGAGTAGATCGTATATTATAAGATTGTAAATAAGTTAAGTTATAAAAGGCCTAATATGCTATTAAGCAATATTGCCATGGTCTTATGTAGTATATATGAATTTATCGTATATATTAATATAATTTATCGTATAGAGCAACCTAAATGCGGGACGATAAATTGGGCTCCTGGCGGTTTGCCAAGGCAGCAAGGTGTGCTTTTGAGGTACGCCAGAGCCTTCACGAACACCAACCAGTTAACATCTAATTTTTCCGCCCTCAGTTGATCGAGCTTTTGTGCCTGTAATCACAATGCACATAAAGCAATACACTCAGCTACACCATCACGACGCTCTCATCGACATCATGACTGACTGATAGATAAGCATAAATTATAATAATCATGTCCATTCCCATGTAATCATTTATTCTTTCTTTAACTTGACTAGAGTCTTGGGACCGAAGTCTCGTTCCCCATTGTCCACCGCCATATTGGGTAAAACGTTCTCCCTTGCCTCATTGCCACGTGGAACTATTGGTGAGTTAATTCCTGGCTAATATTAACCCTTATAACCTTACCCTATATATACATTTATTATGCGAGACCTTTGGATATAAATTAGCTTGTTTCAGATTGAATTCAATTTAGATATAGAGTAGTTTTCATTTAGATTGATTTTATTTGATTCATTATAGCTTAGTAATATTTAACTTCCATTGATAGTTTACCACACAGGGAATTATGTAAGGATATTACCGTATTTTAGGGATTTTGCACTCGTCTTGCACGATCGTTGCAAGAGAACGAGTGGTCGTAGAAGGATGGTTCTGGTGTCATAGGAAAGCTCAATTATCGCCCTTTCAGGGAAACATAATTGTATTACGCTCTGGCTCTTGTTTATGCATGAAAAAGAGCACGGAAACAAGGTCGTTTAGGGTAAAACCACCCGCTTGCCAGGTAGTAGAAGTTACCGACCTAGCCGCTCGTGGAGTGTTAAACCCGTATGTATGTATGTATGTATGTAAGAAAAGAGACGGGGATCTAATGCTGTTTACCGAGGATAAGTTGAGCCACCCATCATTCCCATGAATACGAGCTGCCTAGGGGAATAGAGAGAAGGTGAAGTGCCTGACAGAATGTATATATATGTATAATTATAATATATACCATATATATATATTTTGTTCTATATGAATGAGGGAGACAAAAGGCAGAACTGCCTGTAATGAGTGCCTCCCCCAGTTGAAAGAGTGACAGGGCCAAAATCAAGGAACGTTCGAGCCAAAATGGCTGGACACACAGAGTTTGAAGCAATTTAAGTTATAAGAAAAAGGGAAGATGGATTCAGGGGGAGAGTTCCAGAGCTCAGCTGTTGAATAGAAGAAGGTCTGAGAATATTGTTTCACTCTTGGATTGGAGAGTTGCACAGAGTAGGGATGGGATTGTGTTGCAAGACGGGTGCTAAGTACTCTACGTAGAGGAGGTGGTATACACTGAGAGAGCTCTGAGGAATATTGATTATTGTACTAGCGGTAGAATAGCGAAAGAGATGAAACATTGCGGCGAAGAGAGAGAGAGATTGCACAGAGTCGGTGAGTGGATGGGAGTTAATGATACGAAAGGCTTTCCTTTCTACTTTATCTAGGAGTGCAGTGTGAGAGGATCCTCCCCACACATGTCAACAATACTCGATACATGGACGTACTGTGCCCTTGTACAGAGCAAGAAGCTGAGCAGGGGTAAAGAACCCCCGGAGGCGGTTGAGTACACCCAGCTTCTGGGAAGCTGTTTTAGCAAGGGTGGTAATATGGTCTTTCCCAGTGAGATCAGGAGAGAAAGAGATTCCTAGAATACTGAGAGAAGATGAAGGATTGATTTTTGTATTGTTGAAATATAAGGGATTGTCCTGTGGGAGTTCTTTATGGGTAGATAATTAGAGAAATTGGGTTTGGGAAGCATTGAAAGTAACAAGATTTTCTCTGCCCCACATGGAAATGGTTGATAGGTCAGAATTTAAATGTTTCATGGCATCTTCACCTGATTTTTTGAGTGCTTGCTTGTTTTTTTTTTTGGGGGAAAACTAGTTGAATAGTGTAAGGTAGAATCATCAGCATATGAATGGATAGGACTGGAGGTACAGTTGAGAAAATCATTAATGAATATTAGAAAGAGAATTGGAGACAGGACAGAACCCTGAGGAACACCGGAGTTGATAGGTTGAGGAGGTGAACGATGGCCGTCCACAACCGCAGCTATGGAACGACCGGAAAGGAAATTAGAGATAAAGGTACAGATAGAGGGATATAAACCGAAGGAGGGTAGTTTAGAAAATAGAGATTTGTGCCAGACTCTATCGAAGGCCTTCGATTTGTCTAGCGCAATAGAAAAGGTCTCACCGAAGTCCCGAAAGGAGGATGACCAAGAGTTAGTAAGATATGAAAGATCACCAGTAGAGCGACCCTACTCTGTGCAACTCTTCAACCCAAGAGTGAAACGTTACTCTCAGTCTTTCTTCTATTCAACAGCTGAGCTCTCTAACTCTCTCCCAGAATCAGTCTTTCCCTCTTCCTATTTTGTCTCCCTCATTCACATAGAAAAACAAAAAAATAATAATACCAGGTGCCCGAGATAGACAAGTGTCATAACAACAGCCCAGCACGCCAAGTTCATGAAAGTTCACGAAGTCCCCTTCCGATACCAGAGAGACCACTAAATTTTATAGTAGTAGTGCGTCTCTAACTGGAGAGTCCCTTCTTGATAAGCAGTGTACAATCCTTCAGGAAAACATAGCACATATTCTATCCTTTTTATTTCCCTATTTAAAGCATCCTGAAACTTACGATTGGGCACTCCCGCATCAACGTAATAAGGGATATTCTATCTATCTATCTATCTATCTATATGCTCAGGCCCAATCCCCATTTTGGGGGTAGCTGACTCAAGACAGAGCAAGAACAGGGAAAACACAAAAACAACATAAAACAACAAATAAACACAGATAAAAAGCACAAACTCACACACATCCAGGTCACCCAGGAGAAGACCCAGAGACCAGCGTCACCAAGGTCGCTCCAGCACTCCCCCGGCCCCCGACCACCCGGAGAGGTTCCGATCTCGGCAGGCAGAAATGCAGGGATAGGGGACAAGAATAAGGGATATTACATAGCAGAAATTTATTTTGAAGACACCCCAACGACCGATCGTGCTCACTTTATTTAGTGATTTCCAGTAGTTAATTATTCAACTCATATATACTGTACATTTAATAAAACTATGGTCGAACAAATAGAGAAAACGTGACTTTGTGACAATAAGAAACATTTACTTCACTAAACTAAACTCTTATAAGTAAATTAATAAAAACACAATTCACCATTTCCATTTGTACGACACGAACCTATGTAATTCAAATTATATCAAACAGAAGCTTGATATGATCTAAGAACCCGCACCAATAAATATTTGCATAATCAAATATCGCACATGTTCCCTTTTGTAAGCGTTTAGAGCATGCGTGTCTACTACCACTAACTCTAGTAAAGCTCATTATATAATTATAACTGTGATTTGTGTATATCTGTTACCATTATTGTGTGAACCGATATCCAACGTTGTATTAATAAAAGTGCTGTATAACTTGCCCTTGTACTTGATTGTAGCTAAATATAAACGGCTTATAATTATCTCCCTGTTAGTAGTAATCACCAATAACCAGATTTGCTCTAGCATATTAAGGGGGTCACCGTCTTTTTTACCTTTCTCTCCTTTTCTCTCTTTCCCTGGCTTGTATCCATTCGACCCCATTCAGCCAACTGTTTTAAGGCGTTTATCCCTATCCAGGTGTCGATTTCTTCCTGGCGAGCGATAGCGAGCCAGCATTGTATGGAGAAATCCGGTTTCGCCGGAGAAATTTTTCTATCGAAAAATGTACAAAATAGCTTGCTGTCAAATCAATTATATATATGCAGGCTCGCTACCGCTCGCCAGGAAAATATTGACACCTGGATGGGGTAAACGTCTTAAAACAGTAGGCTGAATGAGGCCGAATGGATCCAAGCCAAAGAGAGAGAAAGAGAATAATGGCGAGGTGGGCTCCCTTAAGAACACCAAGGACAAGATTAAGGACACCAGGAAGAACAAGGCGACCAAAATCAGGTAGAACAAGAACAAGAATAACGAAAACAAAAACACAAACAAAAATGAACGAATACATTAGGAAAAAGAACAAGAACACAACGAAAATATCAAGAACAAAAACAAGAACATGAACACGAACTCGGAAAAGCGGAGGAGACAGAATTTGTGACATGGAATTGAAGAATGTTGAGACAAAGACAAAGACGAAGGGAGGAAGGAAGAAGAAGAAGAAAGGGAGGACTAAGAAGAAGAGAGGGAGGAGGAAGAAAATGAGGAGGCGTAGGAAGAAGAGGGGGAGAAGGAAGAAGGAAGGAAGGAAGGAAGGAAGGAAGGAAGAAGAAGGAAGGAAGAAACGAAGAAGAAGATAAATAAGAAGGCAAATGAAAAGGAAAACAATAAGTAAAAGAAGAGCAGAAGGAGAACGAGGAAGAAGAAAAGGATGAGGAAGAGGAATACAAAGGAATACAATGGAGTACAAACTGCAATAGACCTATTGGTCCTTACGGGTCAGTTTGGGTATCTAAACTATTACTCTACTGACTACGAGGTAGAGAAAAGGATAGCAAAGAAGAAGGCTCCTCCCCACCCACCACTGCCTCCAGCTAATGCTATCATGAAAACAGTTGGACAAATACAATATAATATGGAAACACTGACACAGAATTTCGGATAGGACATATGGAGAACATTAAATTGATTTACTGTATAATCTAAGCTAACTCTATTACTACAATTCTGAAAGGGAACAGGTGTATGAATATCAATATGCATTGCGGTATGCGTTATCACTTAATGTTACGTTATTCTGAAAGAAACTATGTTAATTGGGGGTTATTTGCCAAGTGTTTATCCAGATGGTTCTTGAATGTTTCGACAGCATTACAGTTAATAAAGTTCGAAGGTAGTCTATTCCAAATATTCGCAACACGGTTGGAGAAGAAATGCTTTGCCTCAAGAGAATGTTAACGCTTGCCTATAATCTTATAACCATTGTTTTTCGTGTAGTTTGCTTGATTGATCGTGAATAATTAATTTCCATTTAGGTTGTTGAATCCCTTGATGATTTTGGTCACCTCTCAGCCTGTGTTTTGTTAGGCTAAATAAGGGTAGTTCTTTTAAACGCTCTTTGTACGGTTTATTACGCAATCTAGGTGTCGTTTTAGTGACTCTGCGTTGCATTTTTTCAAGTTCATTTGTCATACGGTGACCAGAATTGCACACAGTATTCGAGATGGGGATGCACCAATGAGTTGAATAGAGTAAGTATGATTTTTTCTGATTTTAATTTAAATGTTCTGCCAATGAGACCCACAAATTTATAAGCAGTTTTTAATACCTCTGTACACTGTTTACTTGGCTTTAGGTCACTTGATATTATAACTCCCAGATCCTTTTCTTTATCCGTATTTGATAGTTGAATGTTATTCATTGAGTAGTCTTTTTAGCGTTGTTACTACCGATGTGTAATAACTTGCAATTCTCTATGTTGATCTTCTTTTGCCATTGTATTGCCCAGTTAACTAAAGTGTCTAGGTCACCTTGCAGTTTTTGCCAATGCACGGTTGAGGTTACTTTATTAGTCATTTTTTGTATCGTCAACAAATTCCGAAATTTTGCATTTTATTCCTTCGTCTATGTCGTTTATGTAAATTATAAAAAGAATAGGACCCAATACCGAACCCTGGGGAACGCCACTGTTTACCTTACACCAATCGGATTCTTTACTAATTATTACAACTCGCTGAACACGATCGGAGAGCCAATTTACAAGCCATTTCAAAGTGTTTCTTGTTATACCATGAGCATATATTTTATCAATTAGTCGCTTATGGAGTACGGTATTGAAAGCTCTCTGAAAATTGAGATATATATATTATATCAATTGCTCTATTTTCATCATATGATTTCTAACCTTTATTAAAGAAATTGGGTAAGTTTGTTAAGCATGAACGTGTATTTATAAAAGCCTGTTGTGCATATTTTATGTGTTGTTATTGTCTTCCAAAATGTGTACTCTGTTGTCCCTTATAATGGTTTCCATTAATTGGTCGATAATTGCCTGGAGATAATTAAATTCCTGTTTTTAATATGAGCGTCACGTTAGCTAATTTCCATTTATTGGAACTTTTCCAACAATCAATGATTTGTTGAACAGAGTTAAGAGAGGGTTTTATAATTCGTTTGTTGGTCCTTTTAGGATCCTGGGATATTTTATCTGGGCCTGGGGTTTTATTCACTTTTAAATTGTTGATTGCGAGCAGAATATCGGTTTCCTAAATCGTAAAGTTCCGAGCTCAGTGCCAGAAAGGAAGAGGTAAAGAAGAGGAAGAAACATACACAGGAAAAGAGGACTAGAGCAAGAGAAAGAAGAGAAATAAAAAAAATAAGAAGGGGAAGGAGAAGAAAGAAGTACAAGAAGAAGAAGAAGAACAGGAGGAAGAAAGGAAGGAGCAGACGAAGACAAATATGGACATGAGCAAGAGGAAGAAAAAGATTAGCAAACGCAGGAGGAAAGACAATGTAAAAGAAGAGGAGGAAGAGGAATACGAAGAGAAGGAGGAAGTGGAAGGAGGAGGTAGAAATAGGAATATAGGGAGAGGAGCATGAGGAAGAATAGAACAAGGATAATGAGGAGGAGGAGAGAAAAGAGTAAAAGTAGAGGAGGAGGAAAAAGAAGAAAAAACATGGGGAAGATTTATGAATAATATAAGATACACAGTATAAGCATTAATATTATTAGAAGAAGAAGAAGAAGAAGAAGAAGACAAACAAGAAGAAGAACAAGAACAAGAAGGAGGAGGATGAGAAAGAAGAAAAGAAGGTAACAATTGGAAACACAAGAGACAATACAAATGCCTTGAAATAGTATGATGTATAGAACTAAGGAACAAAGAAGGAATGATAAAGAACCAAATGATATAATATATATATATATATATATATATATATATATATATATATATATATATATATAGAGAGAGAGAGAGAGAGAGAGAGAGAGAGAGAGAGAGAGAGAGAGAGAGAGAGAGAGAGACTCGAGTCAGAATGTTTTGGATTCATCAAATAAACAACAAACAAGAGAAGCACTCGAGACAGGATATCAAATTAATGCAAGCAGCGGTGAAGAATATATATACAGTATATATAATATTATATATATATATATACTACAACTATTACTACTACTACCACAATATTACCAACAGCAACACAACAGATAAAAAACACGAACACAAATGGAAAACGCAAAATCTAATAAACAAAATATATACGAATGGTAGGGGAAATATAGAAATAAAGAGGACAGAGATAAATGAAGAAGGAAGCAACAGTGATGATGTAGGAATAATCTAAACAGACAAAGAAGTAGTTGAAGAAGAAGAAGAACAACAACAAGAAGAACAAGATGAAGAAGAACAAGATGAAGCAGAAGAAGATGAAGAAGAAGAAGATTAAGAAGAAGACGAAGATGAAGAAGAAGAAGAACAAGAAGAACAAGAACAACAACAACAACAACAACAACAACAACGACATTATAATATATAAATAGGTGACCAAAGGGTTAAATCCAAAGACGAAAGAAAACGTAGTACCGTATGTAATTATAATGGTGAGAACGGAAGAAGAAAAGAAAGAGAGAATGCATATTAAAGTAAGCATATGATAAACGAATAAGTAAGTGAAGTAGGAAGAGCAGAAGGAAAGCAACAGTTGATGATATGCGGACAGGAATAGTGTAAGTAGAGCAACAACAACAACAATAAAAATAACAACAACAACAACAACAACAGTGAGACAAGAAAACAAAGAAGGCAAGACTAATACAATCAAAATGAGACACAACGAAAATATGAATAGCGACAAAAACGGAAGCAAAGTAACAGAAGAGATGGAAGAATGCAAATGACACAATATTATTGTAACTAAAGGACTAGCTAAGGAAGAAGGAGGGGAGGTACTGATAATGCATGGGTAGGAATAATATAGGGACAGAAACAAGAACGAGGACAACAACAACAATAATAACACGACCATAACAACAACAACAACAACAACAACCATAACAACACCAGCAATCACACCATCAAAAAACAAATACATAAGAAGAAATAACCTGAAATATAAGAATGCTATGGCCAATATGAGAAATTAACAATACGAAGGGAAACTGGAACTAAAACCAAAGGAATGTATATACAGTAGAGATAGAAGGAAGGCAGAATAGGAGAAGGAAGGTAATGGACACATTGAAGGGGAGACAGGCCGTTCTTCTGGTCCCCCTTCTTCCTTGTGTTTAGCCCTATTTGTGTTCAGATTGTATGACGTTCGGCCCATTAGTTTGACGATTTTAATACCTTTCACCCCATTTCATTGTCAATTTTAAGACCTTTCGTGCCATTTAGAAGTCGATTTTTTCCTGGCGAGTCATAGCGAGCCTGAAATTTTAAGAGGAAGCCGGGACATTTTTCTACCGAAAAATGTACAAATTTATCTTGAAGGGGGTTTAGTGGGTGTTTCTAAGCTTGATGGAGGTCTAGCAATGAAACTAAAAAATATAGGCATAAATAAATTATATAATAGAACAAATAAAATAATAGGCCAGTCTCCCCATAACAAGAGGAACTAAAACAATAACAACAATCTTAAGAACAACGATAACAGCGACATAAAATAGAGGAAAACATAGTGACATCAAAATAAGAAAGAACAAACATATGAAGACTAGTGAAATCGAAGAAGAAACCGAACAATAGGGAAATGCAAATTAGACAAAAGGCATGGGTACAGAGAAAATGGGAGGAAAGGTGGGGAGAAGGAAGGGAAAACTGATAATGCAATGACTGCAATAATTTGAGAACAACAACACCAGCAAACAAAGATTAAAGATGATCAAATTATAAACTATAAATAACATAGTAGGATTTAATATACGAATGGTAAACTTTGAAAAAGAAAAGATAATAGGAAAGAGAGTATACAAACAAAAAGACAGGGAGGAAGGAAAACATTGATATTTCAGGAACAAGAGTAATATAAGAACAGCAACAATAACACAAACATCAACTTAGATACAACTAAGGCGAAAACAAAATATGGAATAAAGAAATAGAGAAATGGTACGAAAAGCAAAATATAATAAGATAAAATAGGGACGATGCATATTAACCCCTAACTAGCGGCGTGCAACATAAGTCAAGTATAATAAATTTGGACTATCTGGCAGTGCGCGACATACAGTAGATCGTGTGGCAATTTCAGCACGTAATGTTGCTGAGAGAGAGAGACAAGTGGTGGCAGGAGAGTAGCGAGCGTATGACTGCTCCAGACCACCGCGGCGAACCTACTGACACGAATCCCACCACCTCCCTCCCTCTCTCACTCGCTACATACTGAATTGTATGGGGAAAGTACCGAATTACATGCTTTTTGCACTCGTGTCGCGCGGTTGTTGCAAGAAAACTAGCGGTCATAAAACGATCGTTGTGGTGTCATTGGAAAGCTCTCTTTATGCCCTTTCAGGGATAGATACTTGTTATACGCTCTGGGTCTTATTTAGGCATGAAAATGATCACGTAAACAGCCCTATTTTGGCTAAAAACACCCCGCTGGGCGTTACATATAAATAGACCGCCTAGCCCGCCAATAAGGTGTTAAAATATACAAAGGCTAGAGGAAAAGAGAAAGGAAGAAGGAAAATATAAACTGACATTGCAGGAGCTGGAGTAATATTGCAAGATCATAATAATGGCAAACCTTAGTAATCATCATAGCACACCCAAAGAGATAATTCTATTCTATTCTACAGTATATACTCAGGCCCAATCCCCACTTTTCCGATTTTTGTCTTTTGTTCCCCTCTTTTCCTTTTTTTTTTGGGGGGGGGACTCAAGACAGAGCCAAAATAGGGACAAAATAACAGAAAACAATGAACATAGACTGATAAATACACATTAAATGTATATGATTTCGTCTTATCAACTTACTGTCTCTTACTAAAATCCTACAATCTCGCAATGTTGAATCTCTCTCACTCTTTTACCAATATTACAATAATCAGTGTACTTCAGAGCTTTCTCAGTGTATACGTCCCACCCTTACGGAGAGAGGGGGTGTGGGTAGGGAGCACCCGCCTTTCAACAGACTCCCACCCCTATTCTGTCCAACTCTCTACCCCAAGAGTGATCCAACTTTCCCAGTCGTTCTTCTACTAAAGACGTAAGTTTTGAAACTCTATCTCAATCTGTCTTTCCCTCATCCTATGACTCAAACTGCTTCAAACTCTGTGTGTCCAAATATTTTTACTCTAACGTACGTTGAATTTCGCTCTCTATCACTCATTCAACTTGTGGGGAGACACTTGTTACAGGCAGCTTTGCATTCTGTCTCCTTCATACACATCGAACAAAATATATATACTGTATACTGTATATGCATTCCAATAACAAATACACATCTGGCGGTTGGTTTTATTTTGTTTTTACTATCTACTGTATATGAACAGTGGTCTGATTAATCTGCTCTACATAACTAACTGTATATGAAAATAATCAAAAATAATTGTATACTCTGAAGGGTAGATGCGACTTGTTAGCCTTGGTCGGCAACCCATCTAGGGGAGACAACCTTACAAATATCTGGGTGGATGGGACTCAATTGCCTTGGTCGGCAAACTGTCTAGGGCAGTAAACCTTATACAAACCCGTACTGCTTACCTAAGGGTGGAGCAGGTTAGTGGATGGATTAGCCGCACACCACTGTAGAAAAATAGTGCTATAAGATACATAGAAAGCCTCGGAGTCGGACGGACCCTAAGTTGAGTGGTTAATCCTATAAGTCCTTCAGTAAACTGGCATAGGTTGTCCTCAAAGGGTATGGGTCCGCTTGGGGGGCATTTTGTGTTTGACCACCTTCAGAAAGGGGAGTAAGGCGTTCGACAATAGATAGATAGATATTTTGAAGTATGTGAAGGTGAGCATATTAATTTTAGAATTTGAACAGTCAAGCGAAGCAAAAAGTATATATGACAACAGTTAACAATAATATGGAGAAGCATAGAATATATGTAAGAGTTTCCGTATGGAGAACATATAACATTTGAAAACCATAATTCAAACGTAAAAAATAAAATATAATAATATCATACAGGAACATCTAAGGTATATTATATAGTGCAACATATGTTTAAGTGAAAAGTCCAAACATGTGGATAAAGAAGGAAATGAGAGAGCAAAGACAAAGGGGAGAGAGGTAGAGAGAGAGAGAGGGACAGAGAGAGAAATGGAAGGTGTTAGTCTAGTCAAATGAGACAGAAGCTGCGATGTTCCACTTAGCATAGTTGAGGTCACGAGAGAGAGAGAGAGAGAGAGAGAGAGAGAGAGTACAAAGGAGTACAAAGGAAATCAAGCAACAACATATTTAGTGACCCTTCTAGGTTGCTTGTCCTCCAAAACACTGAGGATCAAGTGTCCAAACAGTGGTTTAGAGTGGGTAAGGGAACATTGGAAAGGGAATTACTGCCCTGGAACTAATGTCCGTGGCAGGATTAGGAAGTTAGTAGGGGACAGATGGGTTAGTAACTGAGGGGGGATAAAATAAAGTTATTCATTTACAAACGCAGTCAGTCGCGGGTTTGATGCGAGATATTTGTCTAGGCGGAGTTTAAATGAATCAACGGTGATGCAGTCTATAACGTTTCGGGGAAGCCCATTCCACAAGTTGACAACTCGATTGAAGAAGAAATTCTTAGATTCGTGCGAGTTAAAAAATTTACCAATAATTTTGCAACCGTTTCCCCTCGTGTAATTAGATTGGTCGATAGTGAAGTACTTACTACAGTTCATATTGTCGATGCCTTTGATGATTTTGAACACTTGAATTAAGTCGCCTCTTAATCTGCGCTGGGTTAAAGGAAATATATTTAATTCTCTAAGACGCTCTTCGTATGGTTTGTTCTTTAGGCTAGGTATCATTTTGGTAACTCTACGTTGAACTCGTTCTAGCTTGTTTATATATTTTTGGTAATAAGGGCACCAGGATTGAACGCAGTATTCCAGAAGAGGGCGGACTAAGGAATTGTAAAGGGTTAGGATAACTTCTTTGGATTTATGCTCAAATGACCTGCCTATAAAGCCAATTATTTTGTTTGCCTTCTTAACAACTTCTGAACATTGTTGACTCGGTTTTAGGTTACTCGATATTGTTACTCCCAGATCGGTTTCTCTGTTTACAATCTTAAGCTGAGTGCCATTCATCGAATAGTTTGCTTTCTCATTTAGGTATCCGATCTGTAGTACTTTACATTTATCCGCATTGAAACTCATTTGCCAAATTTGGGCCAGAGAGAGAGAGAGAGAGAGAGAGAGAGAGAGAGAGAGAGAGAGAGAGAGAGAGAGAGAGAGAGAGAGAGAGAGAGAGAGAGAGAGAGAGAGAGAGAGAGGAGGGGGGGGGGAGGGATCCTTTCGGCCTTATTCAGTCAGAATTGTTAAGACGTTTCCCCCTATTAAGTCAGGAATGTTAAGACATTTCGTCTTAATTATATGACAGTTTTCCCCAGCGAGCGGTAACGAGCTCACAATATTTGAAAGAGGTAGTTTCGGAGATGTTTCCACCCAAACACGTACAAAATAATTGGCTAGTTGGGGACTGAGGGGTGTTTTTAAGGTAGTTGGGTATTTTGGGGTGTTATTAAGGTAGTTGGGGTCTGGGAGGGTAAATTGGGGTCTGGGAGGGATGGGTGTTAGAAGGTTTAGCCAGTTGGGAAGATGGGGACGTTTTTAAGCTAGTGCAGGATCTAGGGGACATTTTATAAGTTAGTAAAGAAAGGCAAAATGTATGAGAGAGAGAGAGAGATTCAGATTCAGATTCAGATTATTTATTTTCCATTAAATATACAATGGCTGTTCATACAATAAAATCATTATAAACAAATTACATAATACATAATGCATAATACATAATACATAAACAGTGTCGTTAAGAATATACAGATAAATAGCTCCTACCAAAAATAAGTTAAACATATATAAAATAGATTAAAAATAGATTACGTCTGCCCTTGAATATTGGCAGGCTATTTGAGTCTTTGACTAGGTTGGGCAGGGCGTTCCATACCGTAGGCCCCAATACTTGCAGAGAACGTGCCCCATAATCGGTTCTAGTTCTAGGAACATACAGATCATTCTGCTGTCTTGTGGTACTATTAGAAATATAATTTATTGTTACGTCCTGCGATATATAAACACTGGGCCCTTTCTATTGGACTAGGTATGCGGCAAAAAGCAACAACGGAAAACGTTAGATTGAACCCTTATCTATAAACACAGGCAACAAACCACCCTAAACCGTCAAGAGTCCTGCCTGGACAACGAGGTATCCTATGACTCGGTTACAGGGTGCACGCACTATAGACTGCTGATAGTCAAGCAGGCTATATAAAAGATCACACAATTAAGTTGACTTAAAGCTTCAAGGAAAAGATAGATAGCGGAATTAAATTGCAGAAACAATTTAATAACAAACTAGAAGAAAGTACATTTAACGTTACGTTAATTAATACAACTAATCACCCCTGCGTGAAAGAAGGTGAAAGCAAACAGTCCTCAAAACATCGTACAGGTAGACAAGATGCAGGTTTCTAAACTGCATGCGGCTCCTGTAGGATCTGATGCTTAGCAAAGAAAGTACGTTACGGATTTAGAGAACTCTTAACTCATAAGCAGGAATAAATACTAGTGATAGGCCATACAGTGTATAATGGCATAGGTATAATTAAATAAAGGCAGCAACTCGCAACATAACCACATACAGGTGTGCTTCTCACTCTTAGTCAGGCAAGCCTGCTCGGACAGAGTCTCTAAGCCACACCCTGACTCACAATGCTCACAAAAACGGTAAACTGTGGCACAATAACAAGCATACAGAGATAATAAACCCCTAGCTGTTAATCTGCCAGGTGGCAGAGGTCTAGCCGGAAGGATATAGGCTTCGGATACCCGGGCTGAGCCACCTGCTCTAGCCTAGGGACGTTCCCAAGTCTGTGCGCCAAATTACTCCAATTGAAAGGGTGCTCTCTTGAGAGACTCAGATCGCAAGTATCTGACTCTCTCCTGGCGACCCTAAAACAAAAGCAAGACGTGCTAGCGCAGTGCTGAGTGGACTAGGCAAGGGCCCTCACACAACACAACACTAGACACACAGGGACACAGACAAGAAAATGCCCCCAGACTCCCACGGGTATCCTAGTAAAGTCGTGCGGGTCCACAGGACTCGCACCAGCAGACTTTACTTAAAGGATCGCAAAAAGCCTCCCCTCCGGTCTAGCCTGCTAACCTGACACAAGAACACACTAGCAAGCATGAAACCACCAAATATGAGACAACAAAAAAGCTTCCTAGGTCTCATTAACAATTACATCTCCGCATAAGGCCCAAAATCCTATCTAATTATCTGAGAGCTCGTCGTTAATACAATAATAGATATAAGGTCTATCAAGGGGATGGGATAATTAAATTGATTGGTGAAGTAGTGGAAAGAAGGTATACAAAGTAAGAGAGAAAGTTTCTAAGTGGGGTTGAGAGGGATAGATATCAAGGGGGTCCGAAGGGTACGACAGTGAGGTGAGCTCTGAGTCTTGAATCTGTCTGGACCCCGCCCTAGGCATGCAGAATACATCCCATGCTTGGCAACACTCAACACAGTTGCCGGGTCAAAATCCTCTACCCCGTGCGTGAGTCGAAACTAAGCCTAACATTGCAATCAAATGCATATGGCAACGCTTCAGGCTCGTCCCAAGCTGGCAAGCGAAGTAACGTCCCAAGCCGGTCTCTCTCTCCCGCTCGTCTCCTCCCGCCCTCACTAGACTTACATCTTATATATTATAATGAAACAATCAACTATCGAGAATAAAATATACTAAGATGCGTTGGTTAAGAATAAGGGCAGCTACAAGCTGTGAAACAACATAAGAATATCCCAGACATTAGTTACGTTGTCGTAGGATATATACTAAGGAAAAGCCTGCCGGCCGGCTGCCGCCAGCCGGTTTCTAGATGGCTGGGCAGCCGACGCGCGCGCATGCCCGCACGTGGCTACTATGCAGAAGCGTCACACCTCCCCCACGATATAAGACCCTTGACTAAGTTCTTCATATCTAACAGAAAGCTTCTCATAGTACCACACACTGTTGCGACACAAGGCACTATATATAAAAAAATAAAAACTGTTGCGCTCCACCGAGCAAGTTCAACTAACTTAGCGACAATAAGCGAAAACATTCAACTTAGATACTGCTACAACATCTTATACAAAATTCTACACGTTATAAAAATAAAGTGTTTTTATAAGGTTTTTGCTTTTTTAATTTGTTTTTTTCGGCTGAACTACAGTGACAGCCTAGTTTCCTCCACACTCAAACCTCAATCCTGTGGCAGTCTAACCAACATCATCCACCCTTGATAGACAATCCGCTATCACGTTATCATGAACATAAATACCTAGGATTTATTATTGATGATAAACTAAATAATGATAAGGATGTAATAAGGACAAGAAATAAGTTTTATAATGAATTCAATTGTATTTTACGTAAATTCCCTAATGTTAATATTAATGATTTTATTCAACTATTTAATAGTTATTGCTTGAGTTTTTATGGTACATAATTATGGTTTTCCAATAAGCGGTGTGGTGTTCCTCTGAAGCAATTTGCGGTTGGATACCACAAAGTCATTAAGAAGATTTTAAAACTTAAATACTGGGAGAGCAACCACAAAGCATGTGATTTAGCAGGGTCAATGACATTCATTCATCTAATTAATTGGCAAAAAATACGGTTTGCTCACAGATGTAGGATGAAGCCTTGTATCTTTTTAAGAAAATGTTTACTTAACAATGATGATAGCTTATATTTGATGAAGGAAGTAAAGAATATTTTATTGAATATTTATAACATCAAATGTTTAATGGAAAATGACATGGACGCAGTAAAATCTAGAATTACTTTTATTCAAAGCCGTGAACCAACTATGAGATAAATGTGCTTCACAATTCTCTTACTATGTACAAAGTTTTATGTAGTTTTTACGAAATAAAATATTGAGTCCGAGTCTGACTCTATCCTTATCTTATATATATATATATATATCTAGATATATAACCCACCCCCTTCTCACTCTCTCTCTCTCTCGCGTTATCAGCCTCTATTATTATGTCCCAGATAACACCGCGCAGGATTAAGCTCTGTGTTTTCACCGTCACTTTTTGTCTTTTATTTCTTATCTATCGCACGCTTTTTTTTTTTTCTCTCTCTCTCTCTTTTATTTCCGCCAACTATCCATTCAATTTAGTTTAAACTTTATACTCTACATTCGAAAAGTTTTACAAGTTAATTTTTCCTGTCAAAGTTTGGCCCATATTTACTTTTAATCCACACTTTTATCCCCAGCGGCTTTCTTGTTTTGCTTATGTTTCCAATTTGTTTTCGTTTTCACGTTATTATAATATTTGATTTATTTTCTTATTTTACTGGTTTGCATGTCTTTATTCACATAATATTTAAGTGTTCTTATTTTAGTCTTCTTGTTATTGCTGATATAGATGATGTTGTATTTTATCGTTGCAAACATGAACAATATTCTATATAATTATGTAATAAGCTATTTTTGTCTGCATTCTATGTTTTCGAATCTCACTCATATTTACATCATTATTTCAATTTTTCATTTTATTTGATGTTAATTAATTAAGGTATTTATCCCTGTATCTGGTTTACCCCTTCAGTATGAGGATAACCTTTTTCCATACTGTCCTGGCTGATATTAAGGAGCCCACCTCGCTGTGGGTCTCTTTCTCTCCCTCTCTCTTTAGCTTGTATGTATTCGGCCCCATTCAGCCTAAGACGTTTACCCCCATCCAGGTGTCAATATTTTCCTGGCAAGCGGTAGCGAGCCAGTATACATATATTTTTGTTTTGACAAGAAGTTAACTTTGTAAATGTTTCTGACAAGAAGTTATATTTGTAAATTTTTCGATAGAAAAATCTCTCCGGCGAAGCCGGATTTCTCCATACAATGCTGGCTCGCTAACGCTCGCCAGGAAGAAATTAACACCTGGATGGGGATAAACGTTTTAAACCAGTTGGCTGAATGGGGCCGAATGAATACAAGCCAGGGAAAGAGAGAAAAAAAAAATATGTAAAAAAAGCCGGTGACCCCCTTAATCAACTTGACTAGGTTTTGAAAGACTCCTCTAGGAATATAGGAGGTAAAGTATATATACATGTTAACCCTTTGACTATCTATTGTTACATCTGTACATCCTCGAATTGTTAACGGGATAATATATTTCTTCTAACCACCTTTTCATCAATATTGTTAACAAAGGTGTTCTGATACGGTGGAAAGTATAATATAAGTTTGTCTCCATGTACTGATCCCCACGTTGCCTTCCCTAAAACTACTACATTTTAATAAAAGACTAGCTAATAAAATGTAAACGTTTGTCATTCTAGTTGAAATTAATATGTAGCTATTTTGCTATATTCTGTCCAGTACGATTATGTCTCCTTCTTATGAGACTAGAGTAGCTAAACTGAGCTGGTTTTATGACATGTAAGGATATATATATATATATATATATATATATATATATATATATATATATATATATATATATATATATATATATATGAATGTATTGGACACAGATCTGTCGCACGTGCATCGGTATGTTCGATTATGATTCATATTATAACATTTTAGCTTTCATTTTATGATTTTCCTAAGTTCAGATACTACTACTAGTACTACTACTAATTGCACAAACCAAACAAATAATAATAATAATAATAATAATAATAATAATAATAAAGTAGAAGTGCCGCTTTCGCATTTTGGAAAAGAAAACGGCATACCCAATTCTGCGAATTTGATTTTCTCTCTTCACAATTGACTAAGGCAATGGGAAAATATTTCTCAGCATTTTGCTATATTATTATATATGAACATTGAATAAGATAATTGTATATCCTCAGTCGATTCTGCATAAATCTATCAGTTAACTTAGAATATTATTTAGTATAATTATATAATTGATCTTATGCCTCATTAATTTAAATATTTACCTGGATGTTGGGTAGTACATGTTTTCAAAATTGAATAAAATAACAAAAAATTATTTACCTTAACCCTCGATCTATGGGCCCTCACGCTGTTAACTATTCTCGGGAGTCCTGGATCCGGTGATAGAGCATTTTGATTGAAAAGCACTGCTCTAAGGATCTGTTAAGACAAAATTCTTCTATGGGAACAATTAGGAGATCTGGAGTCTATTTTCTCGCATAAATTTATAAAATGTCATCATAATAATAAAACAAATCTAGCATCACACATGAGAGGTTTATGTTAAGTCATTCCTAATCAAATTTTGCATACATAATTTGAATGTCAAAATACACCGAAAAATAAACAAATCAATTATATTATGAAATAAAACAAAATATTATGAATTGTCAGAAAATGACAAACTTTTCCTATACATTTAAAATAATATGAAGAAGATGCCCTGCAAGTTTCATTGAAATCCATCAACAAATAATGAAAATCCAATCTTTCCCCCTTAACCCCTGAAAGACGCCGAGACTCTTAAGAGGTTTGGTGGTGGAAGGTGTGACGTCTACCAGCTTTGGCAGAATCACCTCTCGTTGGCCACTAGCGCTCCCAGGGACATCGAATGGGCTATAGTTATCAGAGAATGTTGTTCTTTCTTTCCTAGCAATCGCATTGTCACAGACAGTCCAGTGGTGGTCTTTGTTTTCGTCTGTGACGACGGGTTATATTTTTATATCAACAGTAGTGATAATAGTACCAGCGTGTGAATGAGAAAGACTTTCAGAGCGAGGAGGTAGTAAGTGTCTGTATCTACGGGTGCATTCCTGCCTCTCGGCTCGCCATTGGACGGCGTGTCTGGCTGTGTCCTATGACGCCTGCTGTCTTGTGACGTCTCGGCCCGTGATTGGCTGACCATCGCGCATTTGCGGTCTCCTGTGTAACTTACCTCCTCCATGAGGGTCCCCAGGAGCTGTCCTCGTCAGGACAGGCTTGGCCGCGCATGCTTCTAACATCCCTTTGCATATTCTCTCCCCGATCACCACCTTTATCACTGTTTCTGTCACTCGATTCTCTCTTTCCATACTCTAACCTTTATTAACTGCACAACACTCCCCTTGGGTTCTGCATACAGTTTTCATAGCCGGCCCATTGTATTGCATGCGCCGTCCTCAGAGATATTTACATGTACTTAGAATAGGTTTGAGAGTTCTTAGTTGGTATAGGTTAAGAACTTTGTGTGTCTCCATTATTGATTTAGTGTTTCTGCTCTTTTATTTAATGCTAGGCTGGGAAAAGGTAACTGTAGTCGTTGTCTCCGATGTGTGTACGGTTTGCTTATACCTACACAACTTCGACTGGTCCTGTGGTAGCCTGGGTTGTCTTTTCGGTTGCGTCCTTTGCGAGTGCAGCATTGTGTTGACTGAGGGTTTTGGCCTGTACCAGTTCCACACTTTGCTGCCTCTTTGCTTGTCTTTAGAGGGTCACCAGGATAGAACCAGATACTTGTGATCTGGATCTATCGAGAGAGCCCCCTAGTCAATTAACGTAACTTAAAGGATGCAGTCTTAAGGACATCGCTAGGCTACGAGCCTGTCTTGCTCAACCCCAGTTCCTTACCTAGAGTATCCCAGCTAGACATTATTAATCGAGTAGAGACTAGTTAGTATTTAATATAAGCTCTTTGATATGTGCGCATTATTATTCACAGCATTTATTAGTCTAGGTTGTTGTTGAGCCGCACAACCATAGCAGACTGTTTCATTGATGAGGAAGTACTTCTTTTAGTGTCGAGCATTGCTACCGTTGCGCATTTATAGTATTCTTGTGTCAGTTAACATTATATGTCCTATCTTTTAGTGTATTCGATTTACACGTGTGGTGTCCTGCCTCCTGCCTTTTATATAGTTCTAAATCAGTTTGAGCATCTTATGAGCATCAGACTTTCTTCAGAAGTTTCCAGGTCTATGCTGTAGGACTATACTTCACTTTCTTTCAGATAGGAGTGAAGAATGTATTGTTGTTTAGAATAACTGTATTGAAGCATCTTTTTATTGTATTAAATCTTGCAGGGATTTAATTGATCTTTCCATAGATTCCTTTTTATGCATTTTAACGTAGCTTGTATCTTGTTTGTTATCAGGCTATACCAGTGCAGGTTAGCCTGAAGTAGAGTATATTTATGCCCAGTTAAGGATACCCCGCTATCGCAGATTAACCCTGGAGGGTGTAGGTGTTTTGTTCGCCGGCATATAAGTTCGAGGGTTTGGATCTAGCGTACCGTTGTTGCATAGTGCCCTATTACTAGTCCAATCATTGAGTGCCCTTGTTTTATTCGTAGTCCCGGTCGTAACAAATGGCGACCTTGCCTAGTATCTTATCTTAGTCGTCATAACAAATGGCGACCTTCGTCTAGGATTTAGTGAACTAAGAAATAATTGCAGGATTTTTTTTGTGGAAATTTTTGTTTTTAATCACCGTTTGGGGATCGATTGTTATTTCTCACAGTTTGGCAGTGGACATTTGTTTTTGAGGAATATTTTGGACATGTTGGAATTTTTTTTTGGCACTTGAGTTGTCTTCAAGCATTTTTTGAGTGAATAGTGCTACATGAGAGTTTAGGTACTTTTTTTTTGTTTTTATAAATGTTGAGGATTTCCGGTGGACACTATGTCGAACGACAGATCAGTGCACAGTAAGGACACAGTACGGGAAGCAGGCGAGGAGGTGGAGAAGGTGGAGTTGTCTAACGGCGTTCGGGTGGTGAACAATGAGGAGGATGCTCAGATATTTTTGGAGGAGCCTGTGTCGGCAGATCGGGTGTCGGGGCTAGACCGGTACGGACTGCAGTGTGTAGCCACGGTCTTAGGGTTGTCCGGTACTAGCGGTTTGTTGAGAGGTGAGCTGGTTGTCTGGGTGCTTAGTGGGGTGCTTGGGGCTTCGGGTGGAGCGGGAGCTGGGGCACCTTCTGCCCAGCCCCCGTCCACTCGACTCCTATCATGGCGCCCCCTCGGGCTCCGGAACCGGGTAAGTTCCCGCAGGCCGATGCCCGCTGGCGGTTGGGTATGCATCTAGGTCATTCACGGGGTGGGTCCCCAATAGTAGCACCCCCTCCTCAGGGTTTGTCTTCCGAGATGTTGTTTCAGCTCGAACTCGCCAAACTCGAGCAGCGAAAGCATGAGGCTGAGCTCAGGCAGCAGCAGCAGCAGCAGGAATCTGAGCTTAGGATTCAGGCTGAGGAGAGAAAGGCCATACGTGAGGCTGAGCTTCAGTTTGAGGCTACGAAGTACTGTGCAGACATAGAGCTTGAGAAGTCTCGGGTGGAGACGACATGGCAGCGTCTCGGTTCTGGGAATCGAGGTCTTGATCAGTCTTTATCGCACCTTCTTAAGTTAGTCCCTGCATTTGACGAGTCGGGTGTCACCGAGTATTTCCTGCGTTTTTGAGAAGAAGTGCCGGGAGCACCAATGGCCCGAGGGTTAAGTGGGCAGCCCTTGTTTCCTCTAGGTTGGTTGGCAAAGGACTCAAGGCATATGATGCATTGCCCTTGGAGTCTTGCATCGATTATGAGGTATTGAAGGAAGCTGTTCTGCGGGCGTACGAGTTACAAACCAGGGACATATAGGTTGAAGTTTCGGGGTGTTACGAAGGGGTCGTGAGTGCACTTTTCTAGAACATGCCTGGGAACTGTCTGATGCTTTGAGAAATTGGCTGAGGTCAGAGAAGGTGACGACGTTCGAAGAGCTTGAGCAGTTATTCCTTCTAGAGCAATTTTTTTAAATGCACAGGCGGTGACCTGACTTTGAACCTCAAAGAGAAACATCCTAAAACTCTACAAGAGGCAGCTGAGTTGGCTGACCTGAGATTATCGCTGATTCGTGGGTGTGGGTCTGCACAACGGACCGATGCAGTTAACAAGGGGCGCAACACTCCACCCCCCGAGTCAGTGATGCAACATTTAATAACAAAAGTAAGAGCAATGATACTAATTTTGATCACAAACTAAAAACTGTCCCGTTTAAGAAAGGTCAGGGCCTTCCCCACCTCAGGGAAAGTCCAAGGGTGAAGTAGAGTGTTTTAAGTGTCATAAAAGTGGAATTTTGCACGTTCCTGCCCTAGTAACCAACCTGCAGCAGTCGTGTCTTTGGCTAGCAACATTGGGGTGTCTCTGAGGTCTTCTGCGTTTACCTGGGGTGATATGTCAGATGCGGGGGCACAGCCAGTGAAGAAGTGTCCAGAAGGCTCGAAACCTGTCCGCGATGCTTTTTGCGACCATAGAGGGCGTGGCTGCGTGAGTTGGGCTGGTTGCAAGCATGGGTTGGAGTTGTTGCGTGATACAGGTGCATCCCCGACTCTTTTGAAAAACTTTACAGGCCAACCTATAAACGCGGCACGGGTAGTTGTGGTGCAGGGTATTAATGCTACACGGTCATACCCGTTGGTTCGAGTGGAGCTGGAGGTTGATGGTGTGACACGAGAGATAGATGTTGGAATTGTAGAGAAACTGCCAGTAGAGGGCGTCGACCTTCTTCTTGGCAACGACTTTGCGGTGCCTACTTCTGAGGTTCCACCCTTAGTCGTTGCCGAGAGGGCGGCCGACGTGAGTAGGGAGGGGCAGGGGTTGGTCGAGAGGTGTCAATTACAGCAGATGGCGTGTGTTGTCACCCGATCTCGTGCATCTAAGGTGTCACAGCCTATTCCTCAGTCTCTAGACCAGCGGAGGAACGGTCGGAAGGAGGAAGCTAAAGTTGGGAGAAGTTTGTGAGTTTTGATCCAGCGGCTCTTCTTGGCGACTCAGTATTAGCACCAATGTTTAGGTCCGGAGTGGCCCCAGAACCTGTCACACTTGGTGAGGAGGTAGGGCGTGAGAAAACTCTGAGACAGCAACGTTACACACTTAAGCAAGATAGGATCGAACAGTCCAGTATCGGGGGAGGCCATAAGTTGCTCCGGGAGCACTTAGATAGATTGGCTCCTTCGGATATCTGTCGGCTGCAGATAGTTGATCCTGAGCTTCAGAAGTGTAGTAACGGTGCGATTGAACTTGATGAGGACGGGGATGCAAAGCCAGGGGACTTCTTTCGTGTGGAGGGCATATTGTACAGGCGTTTTCTAGATCCCAGACGGAGTTGGGAGGGTGGGTCGAGAGTGGTTGACCAGTTGGTAGTGCCTAGTGTGTGTCGTGATAGCCTACTGAGGTTGGCGCATGATGTACCGTTGGCAGGGCATTTAGGTGTACGTAAGACGGTAGCAGCATTGGCGAAATTGTTTTGGTGGCCAGGTATGAAGGCACACGTCGCGTCATGGGTGGCAATGTGCAGTACCTGCCAGACAGTAGGTAAACCAAACCAGTGTATTCCCAAGGCTCCGTTACACCCTATTCCTGTAATCGGGCCAACATTCAGTAAGGTTATAATCGACATGGTTGGCCCTCTACCCCCTACTAGAGCAGGCAACAAATTCCTCCTCACAATCATGGATGTTGCCACTCATTATCCGGATGCATACTCCATGCAAAATGGTACTGCTAAGAGTGTTGTTCGTAACTTGCTATTGTACTGTTCTAGGTACGGGTACCCGCAGGAATTGCAGTCAGACCAAGGGTCCAACTTTACTTCTAACCTTTTCAAACAGACCATGCAGCAGCACGGTATCAGTACAGTTGTCTCTTCAGCCTATCACCCAGAGAGTCAAGGGGTGTTGGAGAGGTGGCACTCGACTCTGAAAAGCATGCTGCGTTGTTACTGTGTTGAGAATGGCAAGGATTGGGATCTTGGGTTGCCCTATGTATTATTCGCTGCTCGGGAGGTACCTGGTGAAAGCCTAGGGTTCAGTCCCAATGAGTTAGTTTTCGGACATCAGGTCAGAGGCCCCCTCAACATGGTTAGAGAGATCTGGGAGGGTACAACAAAACCATGTTCCATGTTAAAGTATGTCCTCGAGAGTAGAGAGAGAATGCTGAGAAGCCTAGAGTTGGCAGGTAGGAATTTGGTAGGGTCGCAATCACTGATGAAGGACAGGTACGATGAGAAGACAAAACTCCGGGAGTTTAAGGTCGGGCAGGAGGTGTTGATTCTGTTACCTCTGCCAGGTCATCCGTTGTCTGCCAAGTACGCTGGTCCTTATAAGGTGGTAAAAAAGATCTCTGACCTAGACTATTTGTGGCTACTCCAGATAGGCGTAAAAAGAATCAGCTGTGCCATGTGAATCTGGTGAAAGAGTTTGTGAGGCGCCCCCCTGAGCCTCTCGCTGTCCCTGTGTTGACCTGCAGCGGTCATGGAGGAGAAGGAGTGAGGGACAGTGAAGCCCAGGTGGAGGATAACTGGGAGTGTCATGTCTCTGCTGACCAGTGGGTGGGGAACTCCAGACAGGTGGCTAACGATGCTCTAGTGCACCTGCCTGAGCAACAGCGTGCAGCCGTGCAGCGCCTGTTTGCTTCATACCCCACTGTGTTTGCAGAGCATCCAGGCCTCACAACTCGAGTGGTGCATGACGTGGACGTGGGAGATCACCCCCCCCTTTAAATCAGTACCCTACATAATTCCACCCATTAAACTCCCAGCCCTCAGAGCGGAGTTAAAGTATATGTTGGAACGGGGGCTGATTGAGAAGGGGGCAGTTAGGTGGACATCTGTCACTCTGCAGCCCAAGCCTGATGGGAAGGTTCGCTTCTGCATTGACTTTCGGAGATTGAACGGGTTGACTCCCACCAATGCTTATCCCCTTCCCCGTGTTGACGATAGTGTAGACAAGATTGGTAAGGCACAGTTTCTAACTAAGGTAGACCTAGTGAAAGGCTACTGTCAGGTGCCCTTGTCTGAGCGGGCGAAGGGGGTATGCGGGTTTGTGGTTGATGGGAACACCTACCGTTCCAATGTGATGCCGTATGGCCTTAAAAATGCCCCAGCAAACTACCAGAGTCTTATGAATGAGTTAGTAGCTGACATCCCTAACTGCACTGTCTACCTAGATGACGTTATAATCTACGATGACAACTTTGAGAGTTACTGTGAACACATAGAAGCCTTGTTTCGGAAGCTCAGTGAGGCCAGCTTGGTGGTCAATCTGGGCAAGTGCTACTTTGTCCGGGCAACTGTGCAGTATCTTGGGTTTATGGTCGGGTTAGGCCAGGTGTGCCCCCCCAAAAACAAGATACAGGCTATTAACCAGTTCCCCAGGCCGTCCACCAAGCGGCAGATCATGAGATTTTTGGGCATGATCGGTTACTATCGCCGCTTCATTCGGGGTTATTCTACTGTGTTAGCTCCCCTGACAGATTTCCTAGCATAAGAGAAAAAGTTCAAGTGGGCACCTGAGTGTGAAAGGGCTTTTTCGCTGGTCAAGCACCTACTATGCACTCACCCAATCCTCAGGGCCCCTGACTTTGAAAGACCGTTCCAGCTGGCAACAGATGCCAGCGGTGTAGGGGCTGGTGCCGTCTCAATGCAAACAGACGCGGAAGGTTTGGAGCATCCAGTCAGTTTCTTTTCCAAGAAGTTTAATTCCGCTCAGAAAAACTACTCTGTGGTGGAGAAAGAACTGCTGGCAATAGTGTTGGCGCTCAGGCACTTTGAAGTATATGTTCCTGCCTACGGGCCAGTCGTGGTGATTTACACCGACCACCACCCTCTTAAATTTCTGAACCAATTCCACAACCGGAATATGAGGCTGACACGTTGGTCACTCATGTTGCAAGAATACAATCTAGACATTCGCCATATTGCCGATTGTGAGAATGTGATTGCAGACTGTTTGTCGAGGGTGGAGGATCTGGCGTAGATCACCACAGTTGAGTGGAAAAAAAACAGGCTTACCCCTGTAGAGCAGCCGTCAAAAACAACATTACAATTAAATCAAAAATCACATAATAACTCTATCTTTTTGATAGTTAATTGTAAGTTGCCAATGTTATAGCTAAAGTCCAAAGTTGAACCTGTCTTTCACTTAGTAGGCTGGGCTCTGTGAAGCTCGCTCAGGGAGCATAGCAGGCTAAATTATACAATTGTGTTTGGGAGGGGTTGTAAGATGTTCTTTATGCTAATATGTTGTTTTATTCAAGATTGAGCTTTGCATTTCATTTCTGGTGGAGTGGCTAGGTGTGGCGGGTATTGTCGGCATTCTGCCTTGTCAGATATGGTGCTCGCCTAATGTTGAGCGTCCCATATCTTGGGCGGGGTGTGATGTCTACCAGCGGTGGCAGAATCACCTCTCGTTGGCCACTAGCACTCGCCAGGGACATCGAAATGGGCTATAGTTATCAGAGAATGTTGTTCTTTCTTTCCTAGTAATCGCATTGTCACAGACAGTCCAGTGGTGGTCTTTGTTTTCGTCTGTGACAATGGGTTATATTTTATATCAACAGTAGTGATAATAGTACCAGCGTGTGAATGAGAAAGACTTTCAGAGCGAGGAGGTAGTAAGTGTCTGTATGTACGGGTGCATTCCTGCTTCTCGCTCGCCATTGGACGGCGTGTCTGGCTGTGTCCTATGACGCCTGCTGTCTTGTGACGTCTCGGCCCATGATTGGCTGTCCTTGTCAGGACAGGCTTGGCGCACATGCTTCTAACATCCCTTTGCATACTCTCTCCCGATCACCACCTTTTATCACAGTTTCCCTCACTCGATTCTCTCTTTCCATACTCTAACCTTTATTAACTGCACAACACTCCCCTTGGGTTCTGCATACGGTTTTCATAGCCGGCCCATTGTATTGCATGCGCCGTCCTCAGAGATATTTACATGTACTTAGAATAGGTTTGAGAGTTCTTAGTTAGTGTAGGTTAAGAACTTTGTCTATCTATCTATCTATTGCCTGACGCCGTGATCCCCGAAGGGGTGGCCACGAACGAACCGCCCCATGCACCTCTGTCCCCAGTCAGTCGACGCCCCTCCCCCCAACCAGCACCGCCTTCATTCATGTAGTTCCTCACTCCATCCTTCCACCTCATATTCGGTCTACCTCTCCCCCTCTGTCCCTCCACCTCGCTCTCGTACACCCTCTTAGTCATTCTCTCGCTTTCCATACGTTCCATATGGCCGAACCATCTCAAGTTGTTCCTTTTCACACTTTCCAGCACATCTACCTCCACACCACACCTCCTTCTTACTTCCTCATTAGTCTGTCTATCCCTCCATGTAATTCCGCACGCACTCCTTAAGTAATTCATTTCCACTGCTCTCACTCTTGGTCTGAGTCTCTCAACCAACGTCCATGCTTCGCTTCCGTAAGTCAGTGTCGGGATTACCACACTGTCATGCAAGGACTTCTTCACTTCCATACTGACCACCCTATTTCTTGTTACTGCTTTTAGCGTTCCTACAACCCTCTTCCCCTGGTGTACCCTCTCCCGCACCTCTTCATCCATAGTCCCATCTTTACTCAACACACTGCCCAGATACTTAAAAGAGTTGACGATCTCCATAGCCTGACCGTTCAGCTTCACCTCACACTCTGTGACTTCACCCCTTTCGAAGACCATAACCTTGCTCTTCCCCGTATTTACCTTCAAATTCCGTTTTTCGCACACTGTTCCAAACTCATTTACCAGACCCTGCAACTCCCATTCATTATCACTCATCAGAACTGTATCATCCGCAAACAGCAGTATAGGTAGCTTCCACTCAATTCCCTCCCTTTTCAGCGATACACCAACATCCACTGCTCTTGATAGTATTTCTTTCATAACTCCATCCATATATACAGTAAACAACCACAGGGACATCACACACCCCTGTTTCAAACCAACATTCAGGTCAAAGAACTCGCTCTGCTCACTCTCCACACGTACTGCCGCCTTTGCACCCTCATACATGCTCTTCACTGCTTTCAGCAACTTGCCCTCTACTCCGTATATTCTAAGTACTTTCCACAAACCTTCTCTATCCACTCTGTCATAGGCCTTCTCCAAGTCCATAAAGGCAACATACACCTTTTGTTTCTTCTCCAGATACTTCTCCACAACACAATTCAGGGTAAAAATCTGATCTACACATCCTCTTCCCTTCCTAAAGCCTCCCTGCTCGTCGCCTATCCATTTCTCCGTTCTCACTCTCACTCTCTCAATCACTACCCTACTGTATACCTTCCCTACTACGCTTAGAAGACATATTCCTCGGTGGTTACCACACACTCCTCTTTCCCCTTTGCCCTTATATAGGGGGACTATTATGCCAGTCTTCCAGTCATCGGGTGCACTCCCCTTCTCCCATGCTAGTTTGCGCATTTTCCATACCCATTCTATCACTATCTCACCACCATACCTCAACATTTCCCCACACACTCCATCTGTTCCTGGTGCTTTCCCCAACTTCACTCTTTTCATGGCTTCCCACACTTCTGACCTCCTGATCCCCACCTCCTCCTCCACTACTTCTCTTCTTCTCCCTCCCATACCATATCCAGCTATGTTTGCTGGCTCTTCATTCCTTTCATTTCGCAACTCACTGAAGTACTCCCTCCATCTTTCGACTCTCTCTTGCTTCTCGGCTAGCATTCTCCCATTCTTATCTTTCACACCCTTCCTGTTTCCCTTGCTACCTTCCCTAACTTTCTTGACTTCTTTCCAGAACAGTTTCTTACTCTCCCTCCATTTTACACTCAGATTCCTTCCAAATTCCTCATCTACTCTTCTCTTACTTTCCTTCACTACTCTCTTCACCACCCTCTTACTCTCCACGTACCTCGCTCGTTTCTGTCTCTCGGAATCTTCATTCCCTCTACTACCCAACCACTCTCTATATGCTTTCTTCTTTTCTTCCACAGCTATTCTTACCTCTTCTGTCCACCATGCTGTACCTTTCACTCCCCTCCCTCTTCTCCTCACTCCACACACCTCCTCACATGCTGCACAGATCTCATCCTTAAACACCTTGCTCATCTCCTCCACTTCCTCCATAACTTCCAGGTCGAACCCACCTAGTCGTCTTTCCACTGCTCTCCTGTACTCCTCCCTGACTTCCTCCTCCTGCAACCTCTCCACCCTCCTCACCATTCCACCCTCCTCTCGCCTTCCTCCCGCTCTCCTCACCCACTTCTTTTGTATCCTAACCTTAGCTACCACTACATAATGATCAGACAGACCCCCTCCAATACCGCTATACACCCTAGCATCCATCACAGATTTCTTCATTCGTTCATCCACACATACATAATCAATCAATGACTTTCGTTCCACCACTGTCTTATCCTTCATTGTCAACATCCGTTTCCACGTGTACCTGTGGATCATTCTGTGTCGGAAGAAGGTGTTGGCTATCCACAGCCTCCTCCCCACACATACGTCCACAAGTGCACTACCATTCCCATTCACCTCTGATGGTACCCCCCACCCTCCCACCACTCCCTCAACTTTCCTATCACCCACCTTACCATTCATATCCCCAATCAGAAATATTCTTTCGTTCTTGTCAAACTTCTCCAGGCACGCCTCCACATTCATCCAGAACTCCTCTTTCTTTCTTTCAAGTATATCCTCTGTCGGGGCATACACGCATACAATCACCCACGTTTGTATTCCTACTTTCATTCTCACCCACACAATCCTTGAACCCACAGACCCATACTCTCTTACACATTCCTTCCATTTGCTACTTACAAACAAACATGCACCTTCTCTCGCTATTCCTTCACTCACTCCAGCACACACACCTATTCCACACTCCCACTCTCTCACATCTGAACCTTTCCATTTGGTCTCTGTCATTCCACATACATCCAGCCTGGCATTCACTAACACTTCCAGAACCTCTCTCTCTTTTGTGCCATCATTCATGCCACTAACATTCCATGTCGCCATTCTCAGAATGTCCGAAGGCATGTCCTTAGTCGGTCGTGGTTCGTCAACGTTGGTTCCGTCCGCATCCGAGGCTGTTCGTTCGTTTTTTTTTGCTTAGATATTTTTTCCGGGTGGGGGTCGCAAGCCCACCGACCCAACCTCTTTAGTCGCCTCTTACGACACGCAGAAGGCACGTGGGGCATATTCTATTCCCTAACCCCCAGGGGGAGAACTTTGTGTGTCTCCATTATTGATTTAGTGTTTCTGCTCTTTTATTTAATGCTAGACTGGGATAAGGTAACTGTAGTCGTTGTCTCCGATGTGTGTACGGTTTGCTTATACCTACACAACTTCGACCGGTCATGTGGTAGCCTGCGTTGTCTTTTCGGTTGCGTCCTTTGCGAGTGCAGCATTGTGTTGACTGAGGGTTTTGGCCTGTACCAGTTCCACACTTTGCTGCCTCTTTGCTTGTCTTTAGAGGGTCACCAGGATAGAACCAGATACTTGTGATCTGGATCTATCGAGAGAGCCCCCTAGTCAATTAACGTAACTTAAAGGATGCAGTCTTAAGGACATCGCTAGGCTACGAGCCTGTCTTGCTCAACCCCAGTTCCTTACCTAGAGTATCCCAGCTAGACATTATTAATCGAGTAGACACTTGTTAGTATTTAATATAAGCTCTTTGATATGTGCGCATTATTATTCACAGCATTTATTAGTCTAGGTTGTTGTTGAGCCGCACAACCATAGCAGACTGTTTCGTTGATGAGGAAGTACTTCTTTTAGTGTCGAGCATTGCTACCGTTGCGCATTTATAGTATTCTTGTGTCAGTTAACATTATATGTCCTATCTTTTAGTGTATTCGATTTACACGTGTGGTGTCCTGCCTCCTGCCTTTATATAGTTCTAAATCAGTACGAGCATCTTATGAGCATCAGACTTTCTTCAGAAGTTTCCAGGTCTATGCTGTAGGACTATACTTCACTTTTTTTCAGATAGGAGTGAAGAATTTATTGTTGTTTAGAATAACTGTATTGAAGCATCTTTTTATTGTATTAAATTTTGCAGTGATTTAATTGATCTTTCCATAGATTCCTTTTTATGCATTTTAACGTAACTTGCATCTTGTTTGTTATCAGGCAATACCAGTGCAGGTTAGCCTGAAGTAGAGTACATTTATGCCCAGTTAAGGATACCCCGCTATCGCAGATTAACCCTGGAGGGTATAGGTGTTTTGTTCGCCGGCATATAAGTTCGAGGGTTTGGATCTAGCGTACCGTTGTTGCATAGTGCCCTATTACTAGTCCAATCATTGAGTGCCCTTGTTTTATTCGTAGTCCCGGTCGTAAAAAAAGGTGACGGGACTCTTAAGATCCAAGGCCTAAAAAAAGCCTTTTAAAATAACCCAGAGGCACTCAAAACAAATGAATATGTGATTAAGTGAGATAATTCCCCTCCATACTTCCTATCACTCCTCCACATGTGTCTAATCAATCCCCCCCCCCCGCTTCCCCCCCTTTTCCCCCCCTTCAATTATCACCTATTTTTCCTCTTATTCCCTTGTTTATCGGTTTACTTTCCATGCCAATCACCCCCACCCAGTTTCAAGGTCGAAGGGGAGGCATATAGAGATTGTAGCAAGAGAGAGACTTCACTTACAAGGCGTCATTGACGATCGATAAGTGAGAGGGGGAGGGTGTTCCCCGCACCGGCTCTCCTCTCATGAATGAACCGGTCGACAATACTTCGTCTTTTTCACAAAACTATTCCCACTTGTTTTATTGCTGTTACATATTAACCCATTGGCTGCGGGAGACGTTCCATGGCAATTTACAGCAATTTATAGGCTTTTAAAGCCTCGTAAAGCCTGTAGAATCGAGTGCGAGGGATCGGGAGCACGACAGGTGTTACGCTGGCCAGCTTGCCAGAATGCGCTCGTGACTCGCTAGCGCTCGCCGGGGCAGTGATATGGGCTACAATAATCGTAGAACGATATTCTTTCTTTCATAGAGTACATGTTGTCACAGACAGATCATTGGTTATCTTTATTCTTGTCTGTGACACTTAGAAGTATTTTATATCATTGCTAGAATATAAGATGCATTGTGTGAAGTTAAGGAGAGAGAGAGCAGGGTAGGCAGTGTGGTGGTAGTGCGTGTGTATGTACGTTTGCTTCCCGTGCTAGGAGGAGTTTCCCACGCCCGTGATTGGCCGGTGGCCCTGTCGACGTCATACAACGCTTGCTCTTCATGACGTAGTCGTCTGTGATTGGCGGCCGCGGTCCTGGGACGGTGGTGCGGGCTCCTATCCTTGTGTCTCCTGCAGAGCTAGGCTTGGTGTGCTAGGTCCTACATGTCCCTTGCAACCTGTCTCCCATATAACCCTCTATACTACTATCTCTCTCTCTGAACTTCTTCGGTTTCATACTTCTCTCTTTATTCAATTACTTATCCCTTCTGGTTCTGCATACGACTTCCATAGTCGGTCAGTCATATTACCAGCACCAGCTCTCCATATATGTTTGCACTAGTTTTAGGGATTATTAGAGTCATAGTCAAATGGTACCATAGTGTTGGGGTGCTTCTAATTATTGAGCTGTTCTCTCTTATTATTTAATGCTAGACAGTGGAAGGTATCTTTGGTCGTTGTCTAAGTTATGTATGTGGCAAGTCAGAGCCTGTACAACATCGACGAAGCTAGCTAGCCTGTAATCCTTGTGCATATTTTCCTTTGCGAGTGTAGCAGTATACAAGTGAAGGGCTTTTGCCTACTCTCACCTGTATGATTGCTACCTCATTTTGTTGACCTTTGTGGAGCGCCAGGGCTAGACCAGATACTAGAGATCTGGACTTACCAAGAGAGCCTCCAAGTCACTTAACGTAACATAAGGGAAATCTGTTCAAGGGGAGATAGTAGGCTACGAGCATGCTTGCGCTCTGCCTAGTTTCCTGATACCTTTTATGCCACTGCTAGACTTTATTAGTGAGGAAGACAGCATTGTGTTTATTAACTTTCATTGTGTATGCTTTAGGAATTATTCACGCCTTATTTTATCCTAGGTTGATGCATAGTGCACAACCCAGTTTGGCTGTTAAGTTGGCTAAGGAAGTACTGTTTTGAGTGGCGATTATTAGTGCTGTCACAGAGTTGTTGCACTCCCTTGTTTTATATATATGTATCCTACTTATTGGTGTATTTAAGATACACGCTTTAGTGTCCTGCCCCTGCATTATTTCTGTTCTATATTAATGAGCATCTTAGAGCATCAGACGTTTTCAGAAGATTCTTTATCTGATTGCTGTAGGACTAGACTTCCAGTGTTTTCATAGAGCATTGAAGAGTTTAGTGTTGAGTACAGACTCACACTAAAGTTAACGTAAGCATATACTCCTTTATTAAATCTTGTTATAGTTTATTCAAGCATTGTTATTACTTAAGAGCATTTTATTAATGTAAAGTACTCCTGTTGTGAGCAGGCTTTGCCGTCATCGGTAAGCCTTTGTAGAAGTGCACTAAAACCCAGTTAATTGATACCCCATTATCCAGTAGATTAACTCTGGAGGGTTCTAAGTGTTTTGTTCACCGGCGTAATAGTTAGAGGGTTTGAAATTAGCGTACCGTTGTTGCAGATATAGCCTATCATCTAGTCCAATATTGAGTGCCCTTGTTTATTTCGTAGTGCCGGTCGTAACACAGGCCACACATCCTTCCCCCAGCCAGGCGGCCGCGGCACTGAGGGTTCTGAGTCAGAGTCTCGCGAGATATACAGTGCTGCCAAAGGCAAATGTAGCGCGACATTAGCGATAATTGCTCATTTTAGCGAATGTCTATGGTAGGGCTGTGGGTGAACTCCGCGAGCTACGAAGCTCGTTTTTGTGTCCTTTTGAAGCTATTTTCTTCTATTCTTTGGCTGAATACATTTCATTTCATTCAGACACTTGTCTAATCAATCTGGAGTGCCTGAATAAGCTCTAATATGGCAGAAATATGCCCTCAGCCAAAGTGTTAATATCTTCATATTAAACGTAAAATAGGCCCATATGAAAAGTAATAACGATATTTATCGGATAATGACGATTTTCGTCAGGAATGAGCCTCAAAACGTTCGCCTGGCGGGCACTTTCAAGTACCATAGCTTCACCGTTTTAAGGTTAAGTGGTTTTAAGCCTTAAAATAGCCCTTATATTGTTAAGAGGCCACTCGGGGCCCACAGGGAAAGTGGCTAATATCTTCTAAGAGGCCATCCGTGCTACCTCGACCTTTGATGAATATTAGATTTAATGGTTCTCTGACCTTTGAATACGAATGGTAGATATCAATGTAAGTTTCGATTAGCGTATTTTCCTTTAGTTAAGGAAAACAATCTAATTTTAACCTTTCCTCCGATAGTTCACCTCAACCTTATATATATATATACTGTATATATATATATATATATATATATATATATATATATATATATATATATACAGTATATACAGTATATACAAATATATAGCACAATTTTGTAAAACATTTAATTATACAAATTTCCAATAATTGAACTTTGCCCCTGACCTTTTATGTTGACCTGTCCGTAGGAATATGTATTAATATTTCGTAGTTTTCGATTAACACCTTAAAGGAAATGTTTAGTTTAGTGAGTAATTATTGGTTACTTCTGCAGGAAGTATAAGAATAGCTGGAATTGACCTTTGACTTTTATTTTGACGTATATGGTTTTAGTGTGTAAAACTTCAATTGTAATTTTCATGTAGAGGCCAACCAACTCGCCAAATTTGGTGAAATTTGAATTTACAGCAAAAATTTGACCTTAGGGTAATATATAGTTTTGTGTTCTTTCTTCACCCCTGCATATATTTTCTGGACATATTTATTACGCTTGGTGATAATCCATAGGTCACTTCAGGAGAAATTGAGATTATTCTATTTTGATCTTTTCCCTTGCCCTTTGGCCGTGAAATTTGAACATATATATATGGCTTTTGTTTAAGAAAATATCTACATAAGCAACATCTAGGAAAGCTATGTTGATGAAATTAACAATATTTCTAAAACCAGTTTTAATAACTGAACTTTGACCTTGACCTTTAGGAGAGTCAAAGCATATTGCATGACAATTTCATTGACAATTTAAATTTGTTTGTACATTTTGATGAACAATTGTTGATTATTTTAGGAGAAATTATGAATATATTTGAAAGTGACCTTTGACCTTCATCTTGAGTTTTCTGGAATGTGTCTGATCATTTGCAATCATCATTATTTACCAAGGTCAACCATTACAGCGAATATATTGACATTTGAATAAGTCATAGTTCATGTAATAGACTGGAACTTAAAGTTTGACTTTAATATATGACCTTGATATTTTAGTAATATTATATTTTGTTTTATTGTGTAGACCTTTGTACAGGCATTTTAGATATTTATTCAACAATTGGCGAAAATGTGGATGCAGCCAATAAACTACCACCACAGTATAAAACAATACATAAGATCAGTCATGGAATATGCAAGCCCTGCCTGTGCTTCTAGCTTAGATGAAATACATCATAAGACCTTGCAGACCATTCAAAACACAGCCCAAAAAATCATCACAGGCTGCACAGCTACTACACCTACAGATTATACCTACATCAAGAGACCAAAGTCCTAAAAGTCAAAGACCACTTGGACATGAGAGGCATTCAATTCATGGATGCAGCCTCCACAAACAAAACACTATCCACTACACGACATGGCAGTACAGCCACAGACACCAAGGAATATCAAAACAACACCCAGCCCACAATATCACACACAAATACTGTCATCTTTCAATCCCTGCCCATCCCAAACCAGCTTCCAGAAGCACATCCATACTCATATATCCCGCCTTCCATCCAATCACTCAAAGACAACACGCAGCTGCAGGCACCACCTCCAGAAATCCATCATTCTGAATCCTCCCTTCCTCGCGAGGACGAGGTCCACCTGGCCAGGCTGAGATGTGGGCACCATCCAGCTCTTCTGAGCTATCAGAAGAGACTGGATAACTCCGTCGTTGACACCTGCCCAAGATGCAACACAACCCCTCATACTATTAAACATATCATAGAAGACTGCATTCCACACAATCACTTACGTCAACAACAAAATCTACACTCTTTGAGAGCCCTGTGGGTAAGCCCGATCGTGACCATGGCCTTCCTTAGGGGCTCGGGGCTTTTCGGCCAGACAGCTTAGAGAACGACAACAAAAACAACATGAAGGGTATAAACAGGTATGACAAGGGTATGTGACAACATTGGGTATATTGATGTTGATCTACCTTTCAATTTGTATATAAAGCAGATGTATATACTAATATAGTTTTACATGGGTACTTTATTATGGACACTTAAAATACCCTTTTCATACCCATAATAACTTAGAGCGTAAATGCTTCCTAATACTGCCCTACACTGAGAAATATCAATGGTATATGAAGGGTATATAAAAGGTATATCAAATCATTGGTTATGCTGAGAGTGATCTACCTTTCTGTTCTTATATTATTAGATGGGTTAATTAGTATAAATATACCTTAATAATTAGGATTTACTATTCCGCAAACTGTTATTATCCATTTCCTGCCCACAATTGTATACATTGGCGTTCGGCCAAGCATTGTTAAACACTTAAGGGGGATCACCGGCTTGTTTTATCTTTCTCACCTTTTTTCTCTTTCCCTGGCTTGTATCCATTCGGCCCCAGTCAGCCAACTGTTTTAAGACGCTTATCCCCATCCAGGTGTCGATTTCTTCCTGGCGAGCGATAGCGAGCCAGGATTGTATGGAGAAATCCGGCTTTGACGGAGAAATTTTTCTATCGAAAAATTTACAAATTTAGCTTGCTATCTAAACACAAAAATATACATGTTGGCTCGGATTTCTCCAAACAATGATGGCTCGCTATCGCTCGCCAAGAAGAAATTGACACCTGCATGGGGGTAAACGTCTTAAAACAGTAGGCTGAATGGGGCCGAATGGATACAAGCCAAAGAGAGAGGGAGAAAAAGAGAAAAAAAAGTGAGATGGGCTCCCTTAAAGTTTCTCCTTCTCTCCTTCCCACACTGTAAAATATTCGAGGTATAAAAAGAGCAAATATAATCACGTTGGGATTACTGACTATCAACATACCATTCTATCCGTGCGTTAGATGGTTAAATCACTACCAATATACCATTAAGGGGAGACAGACCGTTTATCTGGACCCCTTCCTCCCAAATGCTTAGCCCCACTAGTTTTGAGATTTTAAGACGTTTAAGGGGAGGTGTGGTGGAGTAGTCCTGCCGGATCCAATGGATCCGGGTTCAAATCCCGATATGTCAATGGGAAGATATTATTGGGATTGAATTTGTGCTGTACCTAGTATCGGTGCATTACCACAAAGCCCACCGAAATGCCAAAAAAAATACCCTCATTGTTCCCTGATTAAATAACACTGTATGAATATTCCCATATTCAAAATATGTTACAGGGGGACAATGCCTAGTGAGTTCACTGCTCAATAGGTGGCGTTCTGAGAGTGAGGGTCTGAGTCTGGAGGGTGAGACGGTGAAGCACTTGAGCGAAGTAACCAGCCGCTTCAGAGATGGAGCTGCTTCGAGCCATGATGGATGCTTCACATGTCTCACTCCCCAGACTGGAACAAGGCCTCACGGGCTTCACCATGTTGAGCGGTGGATTGTACAGGCTCTCAGCCTATGCCCGAGAGGGAGTAGTTGGAATATAGAAACAAAAAAAATAGTTTGGGAATTTTATGACCTTTCACCCCATTTATTTGTCAATATTAGGACCCTTCGTGCCATTTTGGTGTCGATTTTTTCCTGGCGAGTGATAGCGAGCCTGTAGTTTTAGGAAGAATCGGCCTTTGGCCGGAACATTTGTCTACTGAAAAATGTACAAATCTATCTTGAAGGGGGGTCTAGGGGGTGTTTTTCTAAGCTTGATGGAGGTCTAGCGAAGAAACTAAAACAATATATGAATACATATATTAATCTATCTATCTATCTATATGCTCAGGCCCAATCCCCATTTTGGGGGTAGCCGACTCAAGACAGAGCAAGAACAGGGAAAACACAAAAACAACATAAAACAAAAAACAAACACAGATAAAAAACACAAACTCACACACATCCAGGTCACCCAGGAGAAGACCCAAGAGACCAGGGCCACCAAGGTCGCTCCAGCACTCCCCCGGCCCCTGACCACCCGGAGAGGTTCCGATCTCGGCAGGCAGACATGCAGCGGAGCCAAAGCCACATGCCCTCCCACCACACTTCCAGGCACACCCTTCATATTAATCGTCCCCCCGGGCCAGGTGCCTGATGGACTATTATCTAGTCGAACTTGCGCCCGACCCCTTACTCCAAATGACCACGTGTTCACTCAACTATTCACAAGCATTCTCCATTCACTCCTGTCCACCACCACTTCCCCTGCCTGATCTATAGTCATTCCTCTATCATCCAAAGCCTTTCTTACACAGTCTCTCCATCTCAATGGGGGTCTTCCTGCCCTTCTATCTCCCCTTGTACCTGACTCACATATTCTCTTTGTAAGCCTTTCATCTCCCATTCGTTCAACATGACCATACCAGCTCAGCACCCTTCTGTCCACTCTGGCTGACAAATGTTCCTGCTGCCCCACTCTCCTACGTATCTCTTCATTCCTCAATCTGTCTCTACGAGTAACTCCACACATACTCCTCAAGCAGCTCATCTCCATCACATCCAGCCCTCTTTTCTCCTTTTTCTTCAGAGCTCATGTCTCAGCCCCATACATCACTGTTGGCACAACAATTCCTTGATACAGTGCACTTTTTATTTTCACTCCGAGATTTCTCGTCTTCCACATACTTCCCATTGCTCCGAAAACCTTCCTTCCTTCACACACTCTCTGTTTTACCTCCACTTCCATACCTCCACTCCTGCTTATCGTTCCTCCTAGATATTTAAAACACTCTACTTGTTCCAATATTTCCCCATCCAGCCTCACATCTAGATTCACCCTATGCTCTCCCCCCTCACATCTAGATTCACCCTATGCTCTCCCTATTACACACCATTACTTTACTTATATTGACGTTCACCTTCAGTTTCCTCCTTCCACAAACCACACCAAACTCTTTGACTACCCGCTGCAGTTCTCATCAGAATCCGCCACCAATGCTGTGTCATCAGCGAACATATATTAATAAACCAAACAAACAGCCACTGTCTCCTTAAGGTATAAAAGTGATGTGAAGCCACTATGATCACCATTGGCATACAATCCTTGAACCCATATTCTTTTTGCAGTACACGTTAAATTATTTCCGTATACACAATTTTTCTTCTATCTGTTCAGGCTATCAGTAGACGATTTTATTCAGTATAGGAAGTATATGTGCGAGTCAATAGATATTTTGTTGTTAATATCCTAGAGTATTAGTTCTTCCCAAGCCGAGTATATATACGTGTATACTCTGAAAATCAAGGGTGTGACAAAGATTGTTGGGTGTAAAGGTGGTGGTTAAACTTTATGATTTTGTCCTTATATAAGACTGGCTTAACGGGGTAACCATTGTTTTTGTTTTTATCTTTCTCTCCTGTTTTCTCTTCCCTGGCTTGTATCCATTCGCTCCCATTCAGCCAACTGTTTTAAGACGCTTAATATCCCCGTCCAGGTGTCGATTTATTATTGGCGAGCGATAGCGAGCCAGCATTGTATGGAGAAATCCGGCTTCGCCGGAGAAATTTTTCTAATCGAAAAATGTACAAATTTAGCTTGCTGGTCAAAAAAAAAATATATATATGCTAGCTTGCTACCACTCGCCAGGAAAATATTGACAGCTGGATGGAGGTAAACGTCTTCAAACAGAAGGCTGAATGGGGCCAAAGAGAGAGGAGAGAAAGAGAAAAAAAGCGAGGTGGGCTCCCTTATTTTCACCAGTGTATCTTTAATTGCTTAGAATATTATGGACACCTTAATTATCCCTTTCATACCAATTATGTTTAGAGTGTCGTGTAATCCAGAAATACAAATGAAGTAACGCAGGTATATTATAATTGACAAAGTTGTATTTTCACAGCATTAATTCTCACACAATTCAAAGCTGGCTTTCGAAATACACATATATCTTTAGCCCAGTGAAATACATAAACAACACATACTGGGCATAACAAGAGATGCATAATTTTGTTCTGAAATAGGATCAGTTCGCTTTAACTTTGCACGAGATTATATGTTATTACAAAGTGACTGTATAGGTAAAGTTGGGAACGTGTACACTCGGTTCACAAACTAAAGTACTTGAGATCGATTATCGGGCAATATGTGACGTATGGGCAAGTTTCCTAATACCCTATACATCTATTCACCTAGTAGTAAAGAGGAATCTGGAGTTAGTGGTCATTTGTGGCATCAGAATTACTACACAAATGCGTCACAACATTAATGGATAAAATATTCTTACTTTCATTGTCGTAGGGTGAATCGAGATGTGAGGCTGGATGGGGAAATATTAGAACAAGTATAGTGTTTTAAATATCTAGGAGGAACGATAAGCAGGAGTGGAGATATGGACACGGAAATAAAACAGAGAGTGTGTGAAGGAAGGAATGTGTTCAGGCATTTTAGCTCGAACGTCCCTTGATTTCGGCCCTGTCACTCTTTGAAATCTGGGGGAGGCACTCGCTGCAGGCAGTTATGCCCTTTGTCTCCCTCATTCACATAGAACAAAAAATGTGGAAGACGAGAAATCTCGGAATGAAAGTAAACATTGCAATATATCAATGAATTGTTGTGCCAACAGTGATGTATGGGGCTGAAACATGGGCTCTGAAGGAAAAGGAGAGAAGAAAGCTGGGTGTGATGGAGATGAGGTGCTTGAGGAGTATGTGTGGAGTTACTCGTAGGAGAGTGGGGCATGAGGAACATTTGTCGGCCGAGTGGACAGAAGGGTGCTGAGCTGGTATGGTCATGTTGAACGAATGGAAGATGAAAGGCTTACAAAGAGAATATGTGAGTCAGATACAAGGGGAGATAGGTATGGCAGGAAGACCCCCATTGAGATGGAGAGACTGTGTAAGACAAGCTTTGGATGATAGTGGAATGACTATAGATCAGGCAAGGGAAGTGGTAATAAACAGGAATGAATGGAGAATGCTTGTGAATAGATGAGTGAACACATGGTAATTTGGGGGAAGGGGTCAAGCGCAAGTTGGACTAGATAATAGTCCATCAGCCGCCTGGCCCGGGGAGACGGTTTATATGAAGTGTGCGCCTGGAAAGGTGGTGGGCGGGCTTGTGGTTTCGCTCTGCTGCATGTCTGCCTGCCAAGATCGGAACCTCTCCGGGTGGTCAGGGGCCGAGGAGGTGCTGGAGGGACCTTGGTGACCCTGGTCTCTGGGTCTTCTCCAGGATGACCTAGATGTGTGTGAATTTGTATTTTGTTTTTGTGTGTTCATTGTTATCTGTTGAGATGTCCCTATTCAGGCTCTGTCTTGAATCAGCTATCCCCCACCCCAAAAAAATAAAAATAAAACAAAATAAAGGAAAGGTGGGGATTGGGCCAGAATATGTACATATATACATATACATACTGTTGACTGAAACATGAGGCTTACCAGGATCAGCATTAACAATCAATATCTCTCTCTCTCTCTCTCATACACACGCCATCTGTACCTAAACGTCTCTCCCGGCCAACGCCTATATTATACTTCCAACTAAAATGTGTACCCCCAAACTACCACCATCTGCCCCCCACACATCCAGCATCCTTCTAAGAATGGGCCATCTCTCATCGCGGTAACAAGTAGTGAGACGCTGTACGAAAAACATTAACCCCTTTGTAGGAACGTTGAAAGCAGTAACAAGAAATAGGGTGGTCAGTATGGAAGTGAAGAAGTCCTTGCATGACAGTGTGGTAATCCCGACACTAACTTACGGAAGCGAAGCATGGACGTTCGGGAAGAGACTTAGACCAAGAGTGAGAGCGGTGGAAATGAGTTACTTGAGAAGTGCGTGTGGAGTTACATGGAGGGATAGACAGACGAATGAGGAAGTAAGAAGGAGGTGTGGTGTGGAGGTAGATGTGCTGGAAAGTGTGAAAAGGAACAACTTGAGATGGTTCGGCCATATGGAGCGTATGGAAAGCGAGAGATTGACTAAGAGGGTGTACGAGAGCGAGGTGGAAGGACAGAGAGGGAGAGGTGTACCGAAGGAGAGGTGGAAGGATGGAGTGAGGAAGTATATGAATGAAGGCGGTGCTGGTTGGCAGGAGGGGCGTCGACTGACTGGGGACAGAGGTGCATGGGGGCGGTTCGTTCGTGGCCACACCTTCGGGGATCACGGCGTCAGGCAATAGATAGATAGGATTATGACACGTTTTGACAGTTTATCTTGGCTATTATTATAAAAAATGTATAAGTTGAGGAACAAGTTGTGAGAGCTAGAGAGTTAAATGAGATAGTTTCAGCTGGTATCACACGAGAGCCTTTTTAGTCAACATTCGATGATCAACATTTTTTTGGCAACATGTCTGGAATATTTTGCACTGGTATCGGAAACTAAACTAAACTGATGGTAGATGAAGTTAGGGAATTGAAATACTTAAAATGTTGACCTCATAAGCTGCCAGACCAGTGTTGAGCATAAATGTTGAGGGAAAAAGCGCACGTGTGATACCGGCCTAAGTTATATTACAATCAACCAATGATAACCAGAACAACCGAAAGAGTTAAAAAAAAACACACACAGGTGATCTAATCTTGGTCGCAGGGGGCTATTGTCTGGGCCCTCGCAGGATTTTAAGGGGGGTTACCTGCTATTGTTCTCACCTTTTCTCTCTTTCTCTGGCTTGTATCCATTCGGCCCCATTCAGCCTACTGTTTTACGACGTTTATCCCCATATAAGTGTCGATATATTCCTGGCGAGCGATAGCGAGCAAGCACTGTATAGAGAAATCCGGCTTCGCCGGAGAAATTTTTCTATCGAAAAATGTACAAATTTAGCCTGCTGACAAAAATATTATAACAAATATGCTGGCGAGCGGTAAAAAATCAACACCTGGATGGGGATAAACGTCTTAAAATAGTAAGTTGAATGGGGCCGAATGAATACAACCTAGAGAGAGGGAGATAGAGAAACAAACGAGGTGGGGCCCCTTAACGTTTGTATTCTTAAACAATGTTTTCTCTTTGCAGCGCCTGGTATTGAACGAATACTGTGGTAATTAGTGTTATTTGCAGAGCACACGGATTGCATTACAATTCCTGAAAATAACGCTATGTTTTAAGCTATTGTGTCCACTCTCCCGTCGAAGATACGAAGACGCATTTCCTGTTTTGTTATCTAGCCATTATTATATGATTGTATTCATATTAGGATGGGTGTATGAAAGTCAGAGGGTTAATTGAGATAGTCTTTACCCTTAAAATTCCGACAGACCTTTCCTAAACTTAATCAAAATCTTCTGATGATAACTACTATCATATACTAATCTGCGTCCTCGTATGCTGAAAAAATATAGCTTATAAAAATCATATAGTTAATGTCCACAAGGAATGCATAATGTAATACTGACATGGATAACTTCTTGAAGATTATTTGACAAGTACATTCTGGCTTCCAATAGACGATTTTACGCGAAAAAAAGGAATTATTTCTAGCACAATAAACCCTTAGAAACCCCAAATCCCTTCCTAATCTGAATAACATCGACTAACGATAGTCATAACATACTGAAAAGAAACACGTCTAAAAATCCTGATAAGGTTAAATTAAAGGGGGTCACCGGCCTTTTGTTTATCTTTCTCTTCTTTTCTTTCTTTCCCTGGCTTGTATCCATTCGGCCCCATTCAGCCAACTGTTTTAAGACCTTCATCCCAATCCCGGTGTTGATTTATTTCTGGCGAGCGATAGCGAGCCAGCATTGTATGGAGAAATCCGGCTTTGCCGGAGACATGTTTCTATCGAAAAATGTACAAATTTAGCTTGCTGTCAAAACAAAACTATATATATATGCTAGCTCGCTACCGCTCGCCAGGAAAATATTGACACCTGGATGGGGGTAAACGTCTTAAAGAAGTAGGCTGAATGGGGTCGAATGGATAAAAACCAAAGAGAGAGGAAGACAAAGAGAACAAAACGCGAGGTGGGCTCCCTTAACTAGTTTTATGGAGCCTGGCCCGGGTGTTCAGGAAATATTTGACAAGCATTTCCGGAATACTAATGAACGAAGCGATTTAACTTGCATGATTATTTGCAAGCAATACCGATTACTCCTACGGATTACCTTGACTGAAACATGAAGCTTTACACCACCTCTATCTCTCTCAAACTCTAACTCTCCCTCTCTCTCTCTCTCTCTCGTCGTTTGGATCGTAAGTTTTGTGTTGCCAGCGTATCTATGTAAATCTCTCTCTCTTCCTCTCTCTCTCTCTCGTCGTTTGGATCGTAAGTTTTGTGTTGCCAGCGTATCTATGTAAATCTCTCTCTCTCTCTCGTCGTTTGGATCGTAACGTCTGTGTCTATGTAAATCTCTCTCTCTCCCTCTCAGCAATGACCAAACTCCGCCCATGATAGCAGTGCTCAGACAGGATAGTTTAAACACGCCCATTACTCCTTGTACACTTTAATCACCTGAAAACCTCTCACTCCAGCTATCCATTTAATCTATCTATCTATCTATACTCTCTCTCTCTCTCTCTCTCTCTCTCTCTCTCTCTCTCTCTCACCAATGACGGAACTCTAAGCATAACCATCACTCCTCCTACACTTTAATCATTTGTTATCTCTCGCTTATAACCTTTGTGCCAGTGTACAGGCTACAACACAAATATAACTATACCCATTTGAATCATTAGCAAACACAACGAAACAATGAAATGCCTTTTTTGTAGTATAAATGTTTCATTTACACTACAGTAGAACAAGTGTGATTAAACCAAGATTTGTGTTAGTTACTGTAGTTTGAGAGAAAGAAAATGGAGTTTATGGTTCCATGCCCGAGCGGATTACTTCGGTAATTCGCTTGGCTTAAATGGTTCAAAGATCCAAATGGGTGTACTATATTGGTGCTCTCTCTCTCTCCTACTACACTTCAAGTCTCCTTAGTGCTGAACTTGCCTGTGAGTCCCGGGGTTCATTAGGCAGTTCGAAGCTTTGGGTGAGTCGTGTCGCAAAGTCTGCCTATAAGACAAGTCACACACACACACACACACACAACAAGGGACTGGAGTTCTCGAAAGGGAACTTTCGTCCTGGTCGCGATTAAGGAAGACGTCTGGGGTTCCCGAGCAGGACAACCTCTGGGTTTATATTCCCAGTATACCTGGGGGTATAAACTTTGGGATCTCAGGGACTCCGGTCACGTTCTTCCTGACTTTAAGGTGGGCTTAATAATCCTCATAGGTTGATACATAGACTACAGGATATCTGGACTGGACACGAAAATGGAACTTTTCAGTAATGGACCCAACATCGGAGAACGAGCCCCCAAGTTCGAACCTCTAAGCTGAGAAACTGATATTTTTGCGGTTTCGAGGTTCGAACTTGGGGGTTCGTTCTCCGATTTTGGTTCCCTTACTGCAAAGTTCCATTTTCGTGTCCAGTCCAGATCTCCTGTAGTCTATGGTTGATAGCCTCTAAAGTCCTATTTTAACTAATCACACACATACACAAATGTATGCTGAATAACCATCCTGACCAAAATCGAACTTCAATGCGTCTATACTACTACTAATACTACTAATAATAATAAAGTAGAAGTGCCGCTTTCTTATTCTTGTTAAGAAAACGGCATACTCATTTCTGCAAATTTGATTTTCTCTCTTTATAATGGACTTAATTAAAGGCATTATGAAAATATGTTCAACATTGTCTTATTATTATTATAACTGAACATTGGATAGGATAACTGAATAACCTCAATAGATTCTGCATCAATCTATAAGTAAGCTTAGACAAATTATTAGCATAATAATATAATTGATCTTATGATTTAATATTTTAAATATTTATTTCGATGTTGGCTAGTACATGCTTTAACAAATGAATACATTTTAAACACAAAACAAAACTTTATATTGACCTTGACCTTTGAATACGAATGGTATATACTGTATATAAGTCTTGATAGTTGTGCTATATACTTTATATACTGCACATACAGTATATATATATATATATATATATATATATATATATATATATATATATATATATTTATATATATACGTAATGAAGCCATGGAACACTTATCTTCTGATCTAACTACCATTTCCAATTGGGGCAAAGAAAACCTTGTTACCTTTAATGTTTCCAAAAAACAAATTTCTCCATCTATCTACCTGCCGTGAACTCCCAGAGGACTATCCCTTATTCATCAACAATACAAAACATCAACCCTTCATCTTCTCTCAGTATTCTTGATGTCTCTTTTTCTTCTGCTCTCTCTTGGAAGGACCATATTACCAGTCTTGCCAAGGCGGCCTCCCAGAAGCTGGGTGTGCTCAACCGCCTCAAGGGGTTCTTTACTCCTGCTCATCTTATTACTCTGTACAGGGGCACAGTGCGTCCTAGTATAGAGTATTGGTCACATATGTGGGGAGGATCCTCTCACACAGTACTTCTAGACAAAGTAGAAAGGAAAGCCTTTCCTATCATTAACTCCCGTCCACTCATCGACTCTCTGCAATCTCTCTCTCTTCGCCTCAATATTGCATATCTCTTGCTATTTTATCGCTACTACAAAAATCAGTGTTCCTCAGAGCTCTCTCAGTGCATACCACCTCCTCTATGTAGGGTACGTAGTACCCGTCTTGCAACACAATCCCACTCCTACTCTGTACAACTCTCCGACTCAAGAGTGAAACGTTACTTCCAATCATTCTTCTATTCAACAGCTGAGCTCTGGAACTCTCTCCCTGAATCCATCTTTCCCTCATCCAATGACTTAAATTGTTTCAAACTCAAGACATTTTGGCTCGAACGTTCCTTGATTTTGGCCCTGTCACTCTTTTAACTCTGGGGGAGGCGCTCGTCACAGGCAGTTTTGCCTTTTGTCTCCCTCATCCACATAGAAGAAAAACAAATATTATATATATATATATATATTCATAGACAATAGATGAGCGAAGATCAGTGGTCATTAGGTCTTTAAATGAAAAGAAAGAACTAATTATGCATTCATTGTGATGGATAAATTTGAAATTAATATGTGTAAAAACAAAACTTTTGTAAACATCGGGATAGATTCTTCTGAATATGAGTAGCCAATTATCCTAGCTATGGAAAGTTTAAATATATATTCTCCTTATTGACCGTGGGAACAAGCTGTTTGAGCTGGTACTTATTATTAAGGACAATATTTACTAATCAATCACAGAGTTGGCCATTGCATCCATTGTTCATGAAAAAAAAAAAAAAAATCCGTAGAAATAAGATTTGTTTGTGAACAAATTCATACGATGATGTTAGAGCATATGCCCTGTGGAAAAGTGTATTAATAGCATTCAAATCTGAAGTTGAACGAACAATAATAAAACATAAATGAAAACTGGTACCCAACCCAGAGAACGTTGGTTTTCGGAGAATTTACAATAAAAGACTATTGATATGTTTCTCAATCGGCATGTCTAAAAAATCAAGTTTACCATTATTTTCTGTTTCCATTGTAAAGTTTATATTTCTGTGTTGTTTGTTGATGTTATAAAAAACAATGAGGAGCATGACTTTTATATTTAAGAATAACAAAAGTATCGTCTATACAGTATACCTATGGCATAACACTGGTTTGAATTGTATAGGACAGCTACGTAAATATTGGTTTTCTAAGTTACACATGCAAATAAAGATGTTGTTCGCTGCCTCACTCATTGTCTTATTCCAACTGAAATTACGATTCCCGAAAGACAGACCCATCTCGGTTATTATACCACTCTCCTTAACATAATTGACAATACTACTGCTACTACTACTATTCCTACTACTACTACTACTACTACTACTACTACTACCAATAATAATAATAATAATAATAATAAGTATAATAATAATAATTGCAATAATATTCAATTCAATACTAAAAATACCAAGCTGTTTATTGATAGAAGGGCAGCAAAATACACAAAATCACGTACAGTACCGGATACTTTGTTCACTTAATTAAGCTATTGAGATAAATTAATGGATTGTAAGATATTTGGCGGGCACATCCAGTGTGGAGCGGCAATTTGCGTATGGAAAGCTAGGAGTCATGTTGTTTCCCTGGCATGTATTGTCCACTTCGTTAACCTCTGAAGTGCGCACGGGGGTAAATGAAAACCTCCCCCTGTGCTGACGTATTTGAGGTTTTTCGTCACTAAAATATTCATTGTACCATTAATAGCATTAATAATTATCCATATGCGCCTATTATGGGTTGATTATAAAGGTATTAACCTGAAACAACAATAAAACGAGTGAAAACAGCGTTTGGATGGTCAAAATCGGAGATATAGCCCGCGAGTTGTATAATGTATGGGTGAGGCAAGCTACCTTCCCGCCAATTTTCCCCAAGGCCACTGCGACACAGTCGATCGATACTCTCTCTCTCTCTCTTGCACTCGATTGCTATCAGTGATGACAACACCCTGCTTGCAACTCGCTAATGTTAGCACAAAAATATACCTCAGAATAAGGGAATAATAGGGAAAATAGGTGATAACTGAGGGATAGGAGGAAAGTGGGGAAGGAGGGGAGGTAGAGGACTGAGATTTTGCATGGCCCAGGGGCCAAACAAAAATAAAAAAATAAAAATACATTTATTTTTTTTTTTTTCGATGTCAAAAGTTGATTTTTAGTTTTACTTACTCAGGAGAGTCTTCCCGCAGTCCGCCGGGGGAACTCTTAAGAGTCTTCCCGCAGCTCCCGGGTTAAGGGCTTTTTTTCTCTCCTTTTCTCTCTTTCTCTGGCTTGTATCTATGCGGCCCCATTCAGCCTACTGTTTTAAGACGTTTACTCCAATCCGGGTGTCGATTTTTCTCTGGCGAGCGGTAGCGAGCCAGCATATAGTGTTTAAAGTTTTTGACAGCAGGTTAAATTTGAACATTTTTCGATAGAAAAATATCTCCGACGAAGCCGGATTTCTCCATACAATGCTGGTTCGCTATCGCTCATCAGAAATAAATTGACACCTGGATAGGGATAAACGTCTTACACCAGTAGGCTAAAATGGGGCCGAATTGATACAAGCCAGAGAAAGAGATAAAAAGCCTGTCACCTCCCTTGAACGGTAAGACTGCAACAAAATACAACAAACTTTATGATTGTTGTTCTTTCCCTTCCTCTTAATTCCTTAACATAATAGTATAACACACTTATAATAGTTAGCAACAGGACGGTCCGTGCTCTCCATACTGGCTTTCTCATGGGATGTTTATGTTCAGTGGTCCGACTATACCTTTGAATGAATACTGGATACTAGATTAAAACCCTCTCCGACATATGACGCGATTTCGAGCCTATTGGGGATACTTTAAAACCTTTGTTACCATCAGGGGAATTTAGAAACCTTTAGTTTAGTTACTTCAACCTCTGCAGTTGTCTTTGAGTTAGCTGTGGGCAGAAAACTAATTTTGGAGAGGTAATTATAAGAGTGAGAGAACTCTATTTCTTATTGCTAATCTGGCAACCTCTGCGTCATATGTGCGTGAAAGGGTTAAATAGCTTGACTGTAAACGTTGCTCATCTCTTCATAATACTAGTTATTATATAGCAGTTTATTTAAATACACCAAGACATGTATAATAAATTATAATACCTAAATACCATAAGACATTAGTCCTGAAGAAATATCAAAGCTAACACAATAAAGCATATATTGATATGTACATTATTAAGTAAAATTGTTTTCCCCATTACGTCGAGATAATATCACCCAATCAGAAAAATTGTAGGCCCCAGACAATCAGTCTAAACATTAATTGTAGGCCCCAGACAACCAGTCTAAACATTAATTGTAGGCCCCAGACAACCAGTCTAAACATTAATTGTAGGCCCCAGACAACCAGTCTAAATATTAATTTTAGGTCCCAGACAACCAGTCTAAACATTAATTGTAGGCCCCAGACACCCAGTCTAAACATTAATTGTAGGCCCCAGACAACCAGTCTAAACATTAATTTTAGGCCCCAGACAACCAGTCTAAACATTAATTGTAGGCCCCAGACAACCAGTCTAAACATTAATTGTAGGCCCCAGACAATCAGTCTAAACATTAATTGTAGGCCCCAGACAACCAGTCTAAACATTAATTGTAGGCCCCAGACAATCAGTTTAAACATTAATTATAGGCCCCAGACAACCAGTCTAAACATTAATTGTGGGCCCCAGACAACCAGTCTAAACATTAATTGTAGGCCCCAGACAACCAGTCTAAACATTAATTGTAGGCCCCAGACAACCAGTCTAAACATTAATTGTAGGACCCAGACAACCAGTCTAAACATTAATTGTAGGCCCCAGACAACCAGTCTAAACATTAATTTTAGGCCCCAGATAACCAGTCTAAACATTAATTGTAGGCCCCAGACAACCAGTCTAAACATTAATTTGTTAATGTTCAAGTTAACACATTAAAGGGGGATGGTTCACTTTTTGGTAGATTGATTTTTTTTTTTTTTTTTTTTTTTTTTTTTTTTTTTTTTTTTTAGTTTCCTCCCTAGACCTCCATCAAACTTAAAACAAACATCACTCAGATCCCCCTTCTAGATTAATTTGCACATTTTTCAGTAGAAAAAATTCCCGGCCGGTTACTCTTAAGATTACAGGTTCGCTATCGCTCGCCAGGAAAGAATCGACACCTAAATGGCACGAAAGGTCTTAAAATTGACAACGAAATAGGGCAAAAGGTATTAAAATCGCCAAACTAATGGGCCGAATGTCATAAAATCTGAAAACTATTGGGGGTAAGCATGAGGAAGAAGGGTGACCAGAAAAACAGCCCATGTCCCCTTAATAATATCTGAAATATATTATCAATGGTTTTGGAAATACTTAGACGAGGAGGTTACAGTACAATAACTGTATATTGTAGATGTTGAGTGGTCGGGGCTGGGAGGCTGGGTTAATGTGCCAATTCATGCGTAGTAGAGATCCTATAGTAATAAAGATCAGCCAACCTCAGCCATTTTGGTGCCACTGGTGATATTTTAATTTATGTACACTTAAGGGGGGTCACCGTTTTTTTTAAAACTTTCTCTCCTTTTCTCTCTTTCCCTGGCTTGTATCCATTCGGCCCCATTCAGCCAACTGTTTTAAGACGTTTATCCCCATCCAGGTGTCGATTTCTTCCGGGCGAGCGATAGCCAGCCAGCATTGTATGGAGAAATCCGGCTTCGCCGGAGACATTTTTCTATCGAAAAATTTACAAATTTAGCTTGCTGTCCAAACAAAAATATATATATGCTGGCTTGCTGCCGCTCGCCAGGAAAATATTGACACCTGGATGGGGGTAAACGTCTTAAAACAGTAGGCTGAATGGGGCCGAATGGATACAAGCCAAAGAGGAAGGGAGAGAAAGAAAAAAAAAGCGAGGTGGGCTCCCTTAAGTATGTTCATACCCATAACAATCATTCGTAAATACTGGTACAGCAAATATAGCTTGGCCTATAGGTATATACATTAGATGTGATCAAAAGTAATGCAAAATCCCGTTGCTAAACTATTAAGGGGACACTGACTGCTTTTTGGGTTTATAAATTCATTTATTCATAAATTCTTAGTTTCCTCGCTAGACATCCCTCAAACTTAGAAAAACATCCCTTAGACCCCCCCTCCCCCCTCAAGATAAATTTGTACATTTTTCGGTCGACAAATGTCCCGGCCGAAGGCAGGTTCCTCTTATAATTACAGGCTCGCTATCGCTCGCCAGGAAAACAATCGACACCTGAATGGCACGATGTCTTAAAATGTATAACGATATGGGCCGAAAGGTCTTATAATCGCCAAACGAATGGGTCGAACGTCTAAAAATCTCAAAACTAATGGGACTAAACACGAGAGAGAAAGGGGACCAGAAAAACCACCGTCTCCCCTTAAGTCACCAAAATGGCATCCACAGAAAAGGAAAGCTAATCTTTCTTACTAGAGGATCTCTAATACCTAGTGGTAAATTTAGTACGGGAAATTGATTCAAAATACTACCCACAAGTCTTAAGCAAATTTGGATCAATTAATTTTGTATCAAAGTGTACGATATTCAGCTATTATATGCCACTAAATTAAGTTAAATAAGCTAACGTTTCCCACCCAATTGTAACTTTTTCATGATATATCGTACTAAATTGACTTGTCTTTATTTAACTTGTGATAAATTGACTTGTCCCATCTTAACTACTCGACTATTTCAAAGATTTTATAACAAGATAATTATATTAGTTTTGAATTCTAATATTTGTATCATTGCTATGATACAGAGACTTAAGCAGGCGTCACACCATGCAGACTTGAGCCAAGACTGACCACGACCTTTAGTCGTGGTCAGGAGTGCCGACCTTCGGCGGAGAGCTTAAGAATTTGGGGGGGTGAGTTTTGGACGGGACAGAGTATGGATGGCCACGGCGCCTGACGGCGACCTGACGGGGTAGAGCGGCGCCCATGCAGGACTGAAGGTGAGACCTAGGTCGCCGCTGGAGTGCCGATCTACGGCGAAGCGCGTTGACAACGACCCGACGAACGGCGTCGACAGGAGGTAGGGCGGCGTCAATATGCATTACTGTGCCGATGGACGGCGACCCCTTCAGTGTGGACGGCTGATTATTAACTGATTATTTCAGTTGATTCTGTTATTTTATTATTATTATTAATTTAATTATGTATTGAATGTTGTTATTTTTCATTTTTTCTGTAATTAATATACCTAATCTTATATTTTGATGGTTACTGATAATATATGTATTTTTTAATTATTTAATTATGTTGTTTATTTATATATATTATATATATTATATATTATTTATATATTATATGAAGAAATCCGGCTTCGCCGGAGACATTTTTCTATAGAAAAATTTACAAATTTAGCCTGCTGTCAAACAAAAATACAAAATATGCTGGCTCGCTACCGCTCACCAGTAAAAAATTGACAACTGGATTGGGATAAACGTCTTAAAACAGTAGGCTGAATGGGGCCAAATGGATACAAGCCAGAGAAAGATAGAAGAGGACAGAACAAAAACAGGTCACCCCCCTTAATTAAATAAATATGCTATACCTTTGATTAACCCTACTTATTATTGATAATATATTTATTATTTAATTATTTAATTATGTCGTTTATTTATATATTGACCGTTAGGGCATCGTTGGGTCGCTGCAAGCCGCCGCTGATCCCCGCAGGTTGTTATGGTGACGCCGCCTGACGCAGACCTCATTTATGGTGCCGTGTGCCGCCGTGTGCCGCCGCACTGACGCCTACCTTTTCCCGTCAAGCGCCGTCACACGCCATCAGCCTCCCGTCCCCTTCACATCCCATTTTTTTACCTCACTCCACGCCGACTTGATTTTCAAAGTTGTGCATGTTGAACTTTTGAGGGGGTATGTGAAGACCCATCCCGACCTGTTTGTTATGTTGGCGACGGCCCATGATGCGCGGCGACGTAGACCAAGACTGTCCACGACCCTTAGGTCGCGGACAGTCTTGGCCTAAAATCGGCTAGGTGTGACGGGTGCTATAGCAGTTTCTCATTTTTCATCAATTATCGCAAAATCAGCTGCTCATGGTGTAAACTTTCTGTCAGATTACAAAACATCGAGACTATAGTCTACCGTAGGAGGGCTGAAGTGTCTAGATTTAGCGGCAATGATCGGGTGAGGTATATTCCGAGTTACTTTTCGAATTCCTCTTCCTATTTTGATGCTAATTCCTCTCCCAATATCCGATACACACCATACTGCAGCCCTCTGATGGACCCCATGAGGATTATGATGTGCTTTGACAGTTTATTTTGGCTATTATTAGATGAATTTAGTCAGCTTAGAAAGAATGTATGGGAGCTAGATAGTTAATTGAGATTCTTATCCTTTTGATTCCTAAAGATTTTTCTTAGATTTTATATAATCGTCTAATGGCAACCAGATTTAAAGTATATACATATGTGCTCAAGTATTGAAAATCATGATAATAATTTGTTTGCAATATAAAGAAAGGATTAAATTATCGAATACTATCCCAGCAATTATCAAAGAAGCCCACTCAATAAACCTCTTTAAAATTAAACTGTACTAGCACCTTTTAAGAACATGAATAGGGAAATCCGCAGAGAGCCCACCGGCCCACACGAGGCAGGTTCCTTTCACACCCAACCAATATAATGCATATGACTTTCCAAATAACGCTTGGAACTTTCCATTTCTGAGCTGATTACAGTACTAGGCAATCTATTCCACATATCCACAACCCTATATCCAAACCAATGCTTATCTATGTATTTTTTTGTAGCGGAAGTTATCTAGTTTGAAGCCATTTGTTTGTTGTTTTCGAAGTAATTCAGTTTAAATACTTTACTAATGTCCCTTTTGTGTATGTCATTTACCCATTTTGTTTATACAGTATGTGTACGAACGAAAAAAAGGCACGTTGCCTGTAACGAGTGTCTCCTTCAGAGTCAAACGAGGGAGAGAGTCAAATTCAGTGGTTGTTGTGGTCAAAATGCCTGGATACAAAAAGTTTAAAGCGGTTTAGGGAATAGGATGCAGGAAAGATTTGATTGATGGAGAGAGTTCCAGAGTTCACTAGTTAAGTAGACTAAATACTAATAAAATTTGCCGATTCTTAAATTGGAGAGCTGGACTTCTAGAATAGGAGTGGGACTGTGTTCAAAGACGGGTACCTGGCACTCCTCGCAAGGGAAAGGGTATGCGCTGAGAGAGCTCTGAAGAACACTAATTGTTGTAATAGTGATAGAAGACTGAAAGAGATGCAACATTGTGGCGTGTAGAAAGAGATTGTAGGGAACTAGTAAGAGAATGTGAGTAGATGAGGCGAAATGATTTTTACTCAACTCTCACTCTGGTTGAGGAAGTGAGCGATGGCCGTTCACAACTGCAGCTATGGAACGGTCTGAAAGGATATTAGAAACAAAGGCACAGATAGAGGGATAGAAACTGAAGAAGGGTAGTTTGGAAAATATAGATTTGTGCCAGACTTTATCGAAGGCTTTTGATATGTCTAATGCAATAAAAAAAAGTCACCGAATTCCCGGAAGGAGGATGACCAAGAGTTAGTAAGATAAGCAAAGAGTTCACCAGCAGGTTTTTCTGGTGCACTGCAACCGTCCTCAATAGATCCGGAGCATAAAAAACCCTGAGAAAACGCCCCAGTGGCACTCAAAACAAAGTAATTTGTGATTAGCTGTGATAATTTCCTTCCATTGCTTGCCTCCACTCCTACATACGTGTCCCCCCCCCTTCCCCTCCTTTTCTCCCTCCTCAATTTTCAGCTATTTTTCCTCTTATTCCCCTTTTTATCGGGTACATTTTTGCGCAAAATTCCCCCTCCCGGTCTCTTTAACACGGGTGAGTCAGCTACTCTACTCAGTCTCATCAGTATCGATCGAGAGCTTGTAGAGGGAACATATACACCCCACTGCTCTCGCCTCATGATACAACCTTACGGCAATAATATGTCTTTTTCACCCCCCAAATGCTATTCCCACGTCTTAAATTTATTGATCTTAAATGTTCATATGTTCATAATAAAGGCAAAATAGGCGCATATGGGTAAGTAATAATGATATACTGTATATGTTACATATGACGATTTTCGTCAGAATAGAACCAAATACCTTTGCTTGGCGGGAGGGTTGAACTACCATGACTTCGCAGTTTATGAGTTAAGGAAGTCATACTGGCGATCTGAAAATAGATTATGGGAAGATAAATGCTTAAGAAAATTTGAATTAAGGATAGTTTCAAATCTTTAGAGATGCAAGATATGAGAGCAATGGGACGATAATTGAAGAGTTGAGAGTGGTCACCATTCTTTGGGACAGGTTGAATGAGAGCAAATTTCCAGCAAGAAGGAATGATGTTAGATAATGTCAGAGACGAAAGAGTTTGCCTAGGCAGGGAGTCAGCACGGAAGAACAGTTTTTGACCACAACAGGAGGGAAACAATCTGGTCCTTACAACTTCTTAGTATTAAGCCCAGAAAGGGCAGAAAGTACAGTCGGCGGCAAAAGTCCTGTCGCTGCCCCTTTCTCACCTTGACCCGCGATATTCATAGATTTTAGAATGCTGCATGCACAAAACGTGCATATTTCTACCACCAGATGGCGCACTGTGAGGTGTGAGGTTGTGAGGACGGAAGATGATGGGGGAATGGAGGGGTTAGAGCTGTTGGAGCTGTTTTCTCTCAAACAAACTAACAAAAATATTGGTTAGTCACGATTGTTCTACTGCTGTCCTCAATAAGAAGGAAGCATTCCAACAGGATTGTCGCCTTCAAACAAAACAATCTCGTACTTGTAATGTTTCTGCCTGGAATCAAGCCAAATCTGATATTCGATTCACAGAAAATTCTTTCGTCAATAATAAATGTCCTGAACTTTCCAACTCTAGCTCTTCTCAAGCTTTCTGGCATTTACTCAAAAAACCTCTCCGACGATTATACTCTCTCATCTTTCCCTCATCTATTCCACTATGACAGTACCACTGTCTTCCTGAACTCTTCACTCAAACATTTACTAAAAACTCCAAATTGCATGATTTCGGTGCTGTTCCTCCCTCTCCACTCTCATATCTTCTACTTATGCCTATTATCATAATCTCTTCTTAATTAATGTGCTTTCTGCTATCTCTACGCTTAATACTAAGAAGGTGTATGGGCCGGATGGTGTTCCTTCTATTGTATTCAAAAACTGCTCCTCCGTGCTGCCTCCCTGCCTAGGTAAACTTTTCCATCTCAGTCTTTTTCTAATGGATTTCCTTCTTGCTGGAAGTTTGCTCTCATTCAACTTGTCCCAAAGAAGGGTGACTGCTCTCAACCCTCCAACTATTGTCCAATTGCTCTCATTTCTTGGATCTCTAAAGTTTCTTACACTATCCTTAATTCAAAATTTCTAAAGCATCTGCCTTCACACAATCTATGATCAGATCGCCAGTATAGTTACCTTAAGGGCTGCTCTACAAGTGATCTTCTTTCCTATCTTAATTACTCTTGGTTATCCTCCTTTCCTGCTTTCGAGATTTCGGTGAGACTTTCTCTATCCTAAACATATCGGAAGCTTTCGATAGAGTCTGGCACAAAAATCTTATTTCTAAATTACCCTTCATTGGGTTCTATCCCTCCATCATTGCCTTTGTCTCTAATATCCCTTTTTATGGCCGTTCCATAGCTGCAGTCGTGGACGGCCATCACTCACTACCTCAACCTATCAACTCATGTGTTCCTCAGCAATCATTCCTGTCCCCAGTTTTCTTGCTAATTTTCATTAATGATCTTTTCAACTGTGTCTCTAGTCCTATACACTCATATGTTGATGACTCTACCTTTACACTATTCACATAGTTATCCACAATGGCTTAGCATGCAATCACTTCAAAACTCATGCGATGAAGCCAGAGCGCACCTATCTTCTGATCTATCAACTATCTTCTATTGGGGCAGAGAAAATCTTGTTACATTGAAAGGTTCCAAATCACAGTTTTTCCTTCTATCTACCCGTCGCACTTTTCCACGACTTTCCGTTTACATAGTACAATACATAAATCAACCCTTCATCATCTCTCAGTATTCTTGATGTTTCTTTTTCTCCTGACCTTTCTTGGAAAGATCATATTACCAATCTTGCTAAAATAGCTTCCCAGAAGTTTCTTGTATGCTCAACCATCACTGTGGGTTCTTCACCCAAGCACGGCTTCTTGCTCTGTATACGGACACAGTGTGTATTTTGCATGTGTGGGAGGGATCCACCCACACTGCACTTCTCGAAAAAGTAGTGTCAGAAGTATTTTGTGTCATCAACTCACTTCCTCATACTATTTCCCTGCAATCTCTCTTCACATGCCGTAATGTTGCACTCTTCAACCGCTATTACAATCAATAATGTTCTTCAGAGCTTTTTCAGTGTATAACTGAGCACCTGCCTTTTAACACACTTCCAACCCTATTATGTCAAACTCTCTAACTCAAGAGTGAACCGACTTTCCCAGTCTTTCTTCTACTTAACAAGTAAGCTTTGGGAAGGTGGGCATGGGGTGTGAAGAGAAGGAAAAATATGAGGTTGGCCCCATGTGTTTCCTAGAGAGACACGTGGGGCAGACCAGGGGACCAACAAGAAATGGATATGTACATATGCAGGTTGCTAAGCTTAAAGAGAAGCGAGAGGAAGGTTTTCTGCCCAAAAAACAAATATGTTTTAATCATTTCATAGAAGTGATTCTTTTTTCATCCCATCTATCCCAACTACTATTGACTTCCTATACCCTTCTGCCACGTATGGGAATGAGAGGGGAGAGGAGTTGGTTGGTAGCAGGTGCGATTAGTGGGCGGAAAACACAAAAGGGACCACATGGTCACAGATTGGAATATGACCAAGCGCTCTAAAGAGGCAAAATCTTCTTTAACCCGGCCAGCCCCAGCGACGCGTCTGACGAGTCACCTATGTATGTAATGCCAAAGCCCAGCGACTCGCCTGACGAGTCACCCTTTTAGCTCAGTCGTCAGGCTCAGAGTGGCTCTACCTAGAGGGCTCAGATTTGTATGGGAACTGTGTAAGTATCCCACGCACCCATGCCGATGGTTGAAAACTCTCAAAGTCCAACCGCGTGCGCGTGAGCGCGCAAAAAAAATTTTTTTTGGGGGGAAATTGCCTTCAATTTTTTACTCTTGTAAAATCCGTTTTCGGGGGCTCTGTAGGACCATTTTTTTAGATTTTTTATCAGTTTTTCGTGGTTTTTCCTTCATTCCTAACCCATTTGCTATTGTTTCTGGAAAAAAAACTATTTTCAAAACCGGCTGGTTTCTGGTGGTACAATTATTAATAACTAGCTGGGGCTCGCCGGGTTAACCTGAGGACTGTGGCAAGCCACACTTGAGGTTTTTTTGGAAGATCAAGGGAAGTCATACTTGAGACTTTGCTGGAAAACTAAGGCAAGCCATATTTGAGGCACGTTATTAAACACATATAAAAAACTTGTCAGTGATGGAAAATTGAGTGACAACAACGACACAAATATATCTTTCCATAACACCACCTGCTCTCCTAACCCTTCCTCCACTCACCCCTCTCTCTCCCTCTAATTACCTCCCACTATCTCCCTCCCTCCTTCCACTACCCCCTTCCCCCTTAAATATCTCCTCCCTCCTTCAATTCCCTCATCCATTCCTGTAGCACCCTCCCTCCCTCACACACTGTGTGAGTGACTTTTGAGAACAGACAGCAAGCACTGTTCACAGGAGATCACCCAGCCTTTCCCTTGGCAATTTTTTGTTTGTGTATTAGAAAGTACATTTAGTGGTTGTTCATTCTTCACATATGCCTTGTCTCTGAAGACCATTCACATGTGGGGGCAATAATATTGCCTTTTACAGTAAATATAACAATTTCATTCATAAAAAATACTTCTTTGCGGCACCAAACATATAGCAAACATATGCCTAGCACACACACCTAGAAATAGCAGACATATGCCTACTGTAGTTTTATACATTTTTTTAGGTTCCTAAGTTAACCAGAAATAAAAAGCGGTACCCGTTTCCTTTGCCCTCTTTGTTGCCTCATAGAAGAGCAGAAGAAGGGGTGAGGAACTCGATGCAGCTGGGAGTCTCCACATCTTGCCTAGTTGTACCTAGCAACTGGTGTAACACATAGAGTCAGTAAAAGCTAACTATAAGACAAAATGTCTTACAGAAATCACATAAAAGAGATTTATCCGAAATGTGCGCCCTCTTTGTTATCTCACAGAGAGTGGTGGAAGGGGTGTGGAGCTGGGGATACCCTTGCAAATCTTCTTGTGTTGCCTAGCTGCTCCCAGCAACTGGTGTAACATGTGAGATCTAAATATTGGTTACTTATCTATTTAGATGAGCTAACTACCATAGTCCTCTAGAAGAGGAAGACTAACACACGACTTAGTAAATCGTAGGAATCCTTACTGAACCATTGAACAAGGAAGAACACTGAGGGAGATACTGACAATGAATCTCAGGAGGGCAACCCCAACACAACAAAAGCACAGAAAGAAATATACAAAAGCGTCGTAGAAGTAACTCTCATAGAATACATTGGTAGCTCACCATGGTTAACAGAGATGTACGTCAAGTTGAGAGAACAAGCTGACCGCTATGTGTTAACTGGTCATAGTGTGCTGTTAGAATGATGGACCAAAATTTTGGGTCAACAGGCAATGACCGCTTGCCGGCTTCGACGTTAGAGGTCTCCTGAGTCGCAGGTATGTTTTCTTTGAATCTACATATTCTATCACAAAGTGTATCTTAGAAGTGACCCCTCTAAGTTGATAATTTTGTCGCATTGTAAGGTCTCACACTTTAACTGAGACAAAGCCATTAATTACTTATAGTAATTTACACTAGTCATAATGGAGTATCTAAATTTGCTTAATGATGTACATAGTTTTACTATGGGAGTTGGAGATTAAAATGATTCTCCATAAATAGTACGCATAGTACACTTTTATTTCAGTTTTGTATATAGAATACATTTACTTTTTGTAATTTGCATTGTCATCTGTCTCACCTCCATGCCCCATAAATGTACAAATTTAATCATGGCACCCTTTACCCCAGCGTCAAAATGGCGCTATTTCCAAAAAGGTTTAAATCCCTCGCGAAAAGAGACAATAGACCCACTGCACCCGAGATTAATCCCTGAGTGTATGTTATGTTTCTTCAGTATCATTATTCATGTTATGTCCTTCTATTCTATCTATCAGTAGAGGACTTTATTTAGTTTACGAAAACAATTATTTACTTTTTCCCTTCTTGATTCCAAAACGGAATAAAAATCGTCAAATGTTAACCAGAATAAATCGACATAAATTTTGTTGAAATGGTAAATCCCCTGCATGTGCAGTTAGAACACTCCAATGTGTGTTACATTTTAACTATCGTCTGACGAGTTTGTTCAATTACGGAGATCATGCCAGAGTTAGAAGGTATATTCAGCTAGTATTAAGACCTTTCAACATGCGGACGCTATTTAAAATTATTTTGGTTAATATTAGGCTATTACTTTCAGCTTAGGAAAGATCTATAGGAATTAAAGGGGTGTAAACTAACTCTATTAACCCTTTGATACACATATGTTCTTCTTTTTACTAAATCTTATGTTAACCAGAATATTATATGTACAGACGTCATCCTGTTGAAAGGGTAAACCCTATGATACCTAGAGAGCCTTCCAAATCTAAGTAAAACTGTTTTAATCTTAAAATAAGCCAAGGTTAAATTAATGGTTAAATCCCATACATGTGTTAACCCTTTCAGTATAAAATGACGAACTGTTCCTTGTACTCTAGCTGTCATAAGACGATTTTTAATTTAGTTTTGGGAGGATTTGTGGCAATGGAAAAGTTAATGAAAATAGGTTGTAGCCCATTGATTCATAACGGCCCATTCAAAACTGAGTAAAAAATGTCCAATGTTAGCCAGAATATAGTGATCAAGAGCGTCCTAATACATAAAGGGCTAGCAGACGTTCTCTGTAGGACAACTAATACATTGCATCCTTCCACATAACACAATATTCCACATACTACAATATGATTTCCTGTTAAGTAAAAACCACCACCATTCCGGGTTTTCTAAGCTAAAAAATAAAGCTTTTAGATTATTAAATAAATCCTGTAATAACGCAGGACCTTCCTTCATTATTCATACGGAGATATATGTTGCATACTTTGCATTATTCTACATATATTTTTCACGGTAAACGTTCATAAGAACTTATATCAATTGTTCAACCTCTCCACATCTTTCGCCGTAGTAATATGGCAGCTTGAAATGCCCATAAATTCACAATTTCTCCTCCACAATGTAGAACTTCTGCTTATCAAAATTAATGTATCCCCAGAAATACTACTATCTGGAATCCACTTCGTTGGAGTTGCTTTCCACAAACTTACAACCTACAACAGTTTAAATCCAGTTGTTAGAAACATTCTATGAATGGAGGATGCCTTTAGGCACATGGTCTCTTAATATTGTAATTTTTTTGTTTTTGTCTTGGTTTTTCCTTCCTTCATTCATAGTCTCTTAATAAAAGGACTTGGACAACATTTTTAAAGGTTAGCCAGAATAAGATGATACAGGGTGTTATATATCCGATGTGTGTGTGTGTGTGTGTGTGTGTGTGTGTGTGTGTGTGTGTGTGCGTGTGTGTACTTACACTAGTTGTACTTACACTAGTTGTATTTGCGGGAGTGAGCATGCTGAGCATGCTGTGTGTGTGTGTGCGTTGTGCGTGTGTGTGTACTATTCGTCGTACGTCGTTTTACTGCTCGTTGCCGGAGTGAGCCTGGGCCATTTTACCAGAAGGATGCTGGTTGTGTTTTTATATTGTAGTGGATTTTGGTAGTATGAAGGTACAAATGTTGGTAGTTTGTGGTATGCATTGTGGTAGTTTTGAGGTGGAGATGGTGGTAATAAGAGTCCTTTGATATTTGACTGTGAAGGAGGCTGGTTATTTGGATAGTAGATATATCAGCCCCTGATCATTTCAATCCTAAACCTAGACGAGACTCATCAACCCTCAGCCATTTCACCACTAGACCTTTTCAACACCAGTCGGCATCACTCCCTAGCCATTTCCCTACTTAGCAAATTCATCTCACTACCACACGTTGCCACATCTACAACTATCGAATACTAGACCCAAAATCTCAAAAACACCTTCTGCTATTATGACATATGATACTTAAGTTATCTAACATTGCTAAGTAATAGGAATATATATATATCCTCCCCCCCCCGCCCCCTCCCCCCCATCTCTCTCTCGGGAACCTTATCTGTATATACAGTATATTCTTCAAGAGCATGCCAAAACGGGTATTATCCTTAAACACTAAAAAGTTATGTTATCAAAATTCGTCTGGCTGACTAATTTGCATATGGTACAGCGGTCGGTTTCACATATTTCCGGCCGAAGCCAAAGCGGCGTCGTTCGCCATTATGAACACAACCGGAAGTATGTTTTGATTAGTGAAGGTTTACGCACTCGTACTACTTGTATACATAACAGGACGGTCAGGGTCACTTAGAATGGTGTATATTCATTGTGGCCGCCAATTAAGGGGACAGTGGCTGTTTGTTTAGTCCAATAATAAATTTATTCATATATTTTTTTAGTTTCCTCCCTAGACCTCCATCAAGCTTAGAAAAACACCCCCTAGACCCAACTTCAAGATAAATTTGTAAATTTTTTGGTAGAAAAATGTCCTGGCCGAAGGCCGGTTCCTCTTAAAATTGCAGGCTCGCTATCGCTCGCCAGGAAATAATCGACACCTAAATGGTACGAAAGGTATTAACATTGACGACGAAATAGGGCGAAAGGTGTTAAAATCGCCAAACTAATGGGCGAAACGTCTTATAATCTCAAATGTAGTGGGTCTAAACATTAGGGAGAAGGGGGTCCAGAAAAAGGTCTTCCCCCCCCTTAAAGTGGCTGCAAACCAAAGAGGCCGCGCTCCAATACTATTATGACCTAGATAGTCTGTAGTCAGATAGAGTATGGCCATCTATATTTGGCCAGCTGGGTCCTTTTTGGTTGGCTGCTGTGAGCGCAATCTTGGTGGACTGTCTTGTCGTGGTTGGAGTTTTTTCGGGGCTTTGGTTATATCACCACCTACACTTAGCTTTGATTATACAAGTTTTTTCAGCAAGTTCGTGTTGGTAACGTGGCACGTGGTTAACAAATTGTTCAGAGTTGAATACAACAAGGATACAAAGGAGTACAAAGGAAATCAAGCAACAACAGGTCTAGTGACCCTTCTAAGCTGCTTGTCCTCCAAAACACTAAGGATCAAGTGTCCAAACAGTGGTTTAGAGTGGGTAAGGGAACATTAGCAGGATTAGGAAGTTAGTAGGGGACAAATGGGTTAGTAACTGAGGGGGGGATAAAATAAAGTTATTAATTTACAAACGCAGTCGCGGGTTTGATGCGAGATATTTGTCTATACAAAGTTTAAATGAATCAACGGTGCTGCAGTCTATAACGTCCCGGGGAAGCCCATTCCACAAGTTGACAACTTGATTGAAGAAGAAATTCTTTGATTCGTGTGAGTTAAAAGATTTACCAATTATTTTGCAACCGTTTCCCCGCGTGTAATTAGATTGGTCGATAGTGAAGTACTTACTACAGTTCATATTGTCGATGGGTGGGTGTGAGTTCAGTAAGGTGTGCACAAGCAATATTCAATATAAGAATAAAAGGGGTAAAGTGGTTACGAGATGCACGCCTAGGTCATTATGGGATAATTACTATGGTCACCAGGGGAGAGCTTTGCAAGATATAACTGAAAACAAAAGGGAGTTATGCGAGGTTCAGTATTCACATGTGCTGGGGTGGTTGTACTTTTAGTAATCGGCTGCATACTCTTAATCCATGGTCTGGGGGTGGGGGGGATATGGTCTCGTTGCTTTTTGCTGGGTGGTGTCTTGTAGAACCACGATGCACACTCGTGGGACAGCCACACCTTCGGCCAACATATGCTTCCCAAGTAGCACAGCAGGGGTCTCATCGCTCTGCAGAAGATGCCTCTTCGCTTCATACTGTACCCTCTCACGACAATGGTTTGACTGGCTATTATAAAATTCTGCTCCACGTGTTGCATGTCCTAGTGTATACTTCTACTCCACTTGTTATATTCCTCCCCATCTTCTTACCCACTCGTTCAAGGTATTAATATGGTTCGTCTGCCACTCCTTTAGGTGAATATGGAGTAATAACCTCCCTAAGAGCTTACAGTTCTTTACAATGATCAGGGGTGGTGGCAATAGCGCAGAGGTAGGAGTCATGGGAGATCATGGGGATGGTGACGGGGAGGCAGGGAGAGGAGGCTGCTGTAGTTGCAGGAAAGAGGAGGGAGAGGTTTGTTGGCTTGTAGGGCACCAAATTAACCCTCTCAGTTCTGAGTAAGTTATTTAAGTTTCCATGGACAGTCGACACTTGGTCTGGGGCTTCTAACGTGTTTTCATTGTTCCCGCTTACCCAGCTCAACCAGCTATGAATATTTGCCAGATACCTCCGCATATGGAGTCGTAGACCAGATATATCGAGCCTTAAATGGCCGCCATGGCATTTTTCATGTGGTTTTACCGAATTTCGTGAAGAGCTAAAGGACACTATGGCATCCATAGGTGCGCCAGGGCAAAACTAGCTCAGGATGCCATGGCGTCCATACGTGCGCCAGAGCGTTAATACTGAATCGTCTTGGGAGATCCTGGGCCTCTTCTTGCTGAACGCTGAGGAGCCAACCTTCTGGGACATTTCATCCTGTGTCCTCTCTTGGCCAATCACCACCTTCGTTTCTTTCTTTGTACAGCCGTGGCTTTCTCTTGGCCTATGCCATTGGTGGCAACTAGGCTCTTTGTCTAGTGGTGTAGGCTCAGCCACTAGTACAGATGTTCCAACATTATAGACATCAGGATAATTAGGCCTGGAAAACCTGGTCTAAGGTACTGGGTATGTTGCCCATGATGTTGCAGTCCAATATACTGCACCGGACTGCAGTATACTGCATGTTGGTGGATGTGTCGAGATGTAACGGGTGGAGGGTAGTTTTTTTACTCATACTTCCGGTGCTTCGATAAAAAGGGGCGGCGGTGGGGTGCTGTGGCGATCGCCGTTCTAACGTCACTACTTCCAGATTAATTCTCAACAGTCAAACTGTGATCCCAGTTAACGCAAGTGTAGTCATCAGTTTCATGTTGAGAGTGAAGCGAGGAGCATGTTAAGTCACACTATTTTTGGTTTGGATAGATCATGAGTGTAAAATACTTTATGATAAATTATGGTTGCGATAACCCAATGAAATTATCTGTTATTTGAAAAAGTTTTGTGTTTAGAAAACAGCATGACTTTTGGCCTGTTTTCAATCAAATTCAGTTTTCAAAACATCTCTTGCTTTGACACACACCCTTACTCCACCAATGCATGGAGCAAACTGATATGGGTATGAGAGCCAAGCTTAGGAGCTCATGGAAGTGTCTTGGTGGTGCATCCGACTCAGCCAGTACTACCTAAGCATATCGGTACGTCGCTTATTTTACATAGGATGTAACGGTACCAGTACATCAGCCATAGTGAAAGAGGTAAAAGCCCCAAATTGATTGATTGAACGTCTGAAATGCAAATTTGTAATGAGGAGATTCAATCCACGTTGAGACAGCATCACAATTGTTGCTCACCATTATTGACCACAACTGTAGACCTGACAAACCTCTTACAATTATAACGAGCGAGCAGTGCAGCCATCATCATCATTAGCACCTCCTTCACACTGACCTCACTGGGAGTTATTGCTCTGACGGAGAGTTACTGCTGCCGCACATGTCAGGTCATCTGTTTATAGTGTGTGTGTGTGTGTGTGTGTGTAAAATATATATATATATATATATATATATATATATATATATATATATATATATATATATATATTTTTTTTTTTTCTTTCTATGTGACTGAGGGAGACAAAAGGCAGAACTGCATGTAGTGAGTGCCTCCCCTATAGTTGAAAGAGTGACAGGGCCAAAATCAAAGGACGTTCGAGCCAAAATGCCTGGACACACGGAGTTTGAAGCAATTTAATCATAGGAGGAGGGAAAGACTGATTCTGGGAGAGAGCTCCAGAGCTCAGCTGTTGAATAGAAGATAGACTGAGAGTAACTTTTCACTCTTGGGTTGGAGAGTTTCAGAGAGTAGGGGTGGGATTGTGTTGCAAGACGGGTACCACGTACCCTATGTAGAGGAGGTGGTATACACTGGGAAGGCTCTGAGGAGCACTGGCTATTGTAGTAGCGATAGAAAAGCGGGTGAGATGCAACATTGCGGCGAAGAGAGAAAGATTGCAGAGAGTTGGTGAGTGGACGGGAATTAATGATACGAAAGGCCTTCCTTTCTACTTTGTCTAGGAGTGCGGTGTGAGAGGATCCTCCCCACAAATGTTAATGCTACTCAATACAAGGGTGCACTGTGCTTCTGTACAGGGCAAGAAGTTGTGCAGGGGTAAACAACCCCTAGAGGCGGTTGAGCAGACCCAACTTCTGGGAGGCTGCCTTAGCAAGACTGGCAATATGGCCCTTCCAAGTGAGAGCAGAAGAAAAAGAGACACCAAGAATATTGAGAGAAGATGAAGGATTGATATTTGCATTGTTGAAGAATAAGGGATAGTCCTCTGGGAGTTCCGGACAGTTAGTAAGATGGAGAAATTGGGTTTTGGAAGCATTAAAGGCAACACGGTTTTCTCTGCCCCAATTGGAAATATTAGTTAGATTAGAAGATAAGTGTTGTATGGCTTCATTATGTTTGTTTTCGAGGGATTGCTGGCTGGGTCGTTCTGAAAAACTAATTGTGTAGTGTAAAGTAGAGTCGTCTCCGTAGGAATGGATGGGACTAGAGGTACAGTTGAGAAGATCATTTATGAAAATAAGAAAGATAATAGGAGATAGGACAGAGCCCTGAGAAACACCGGAGTTGATAAGATGAGGAAGTGAGCGATGGCCGTCCACAAACGCAGGTATGGAACGGCCAGAAAGGAAATTAGAGACAAAGGCACATTTGGAGGGATAGCAACTGAAGGAAAGTAGCTTAGAAATTAATGATTTGTGCCAGACTATCAAAGGCCTTCGATAAGTCTAGTGCAATAGAAAAAGTCTCACCGAAGTCCCGAAAGGAGGATGACCAAGAATTAGTAAGATATGAAAGAAGATCATCAGAAGAGCGACCCTTAAGGAAGCCATAATGGCGAGTAGATTATGAGAAGAGAAATGCTTAAGAAATTTGTAAGCAAAAATATTTTCAAAAATTTTAGAGATACAAGAGATGAGAGCTATTTGAAGGTAGTTGGAGGGTGAGAGCGGTCACCCTTTCTTTGGACAGGATGAATGAGAGCAAACTTAAAGCAAGGATGGAAGGCGTTAGAGTTGAGACCGAGACGTAAGAGCTTGCCTAGGCCCCCTGCCTAGGCAAACTCTTACATCAGCACGGAAGTACAGTGATTTAGTACAATAGGAGGAACACCGTCCAGACCATACGCCTTCTTATAGAGGGTAGAAAGTAATTTTTAGAAGAGATTAGGACATTAGGCATAAGTAGCAGAGAAGGGGATGGAGAGGGAGGAATAGCACCAGAATCATCCAAGGTGGAGTTTCTAGCAAACGTTTGAGCGAAATGTTCAGATTTGTCAGAGGAAGAAGTGATGGTTGTGCCATCAGTGGGGAAAAGGGGAGGGAAAGACGAGGAAGAAAAATTGTTGGAGAGGTTTTTGGCTAGATGCCAGAAAGCTTGGGAAGATCTAGAGTTGGATAGTTCGGTGCATTTATTATTGATGAAAGACTGCTTGGCAAGTCGAAGAATAGATTTGGCTTGATCCCGGGCAGAAATGAGGGAAGAATGAGATTCTTGAGGTTTAAGGCGTCGGTACCGTTTGAATGCTTCCTTCTTGTTGTGGACAGCAGTAGAACAAGCGTGAGTAAACCAAGATTTTTTTGCATTAGACTGAGAGAAAGAAAATAGAATGTACGCTTCCATGCCCGAGAGGATTACCTCGGTAATGCGGTCAGCACTCTCCGAGGGTCCTCGGCCACGGAAGCAAAAGACATTCCATGGGAAATCAAAGAAGTACTGCCGAACAGCCTCTCAGTCAGCAGCGCCAAAGTGCCACAAGCGCCGCCGGCTGGGAGGATCGGGTTGCCGTACTGGAGAAATAGGACATAAGTTTATGGTCGGAGGAGCCCAAAGGAGAGAAAAAATTAGCAGTATAAGAAGAAGGGTTAGAAGTCAGAAATAAGTCAAAAATGATGGGCCAATCTCCGAAAGGATCCGGGATACGAGTGGGTTGCTGGATCAGCTGCTCTAGGTCATTTAGGATAGAAAAGATGTAGGCTTGTTCACCAGGTTAGTCAGTAGTATGAGAGGAGAGCCATTGGCGGTGGTGAACGTTGAAATCTCCTGAGATGGAGATTTCCGAAAAGGGGGAGATGGATAGAATGTGTTCCACTTTAGAATTTAGATAGTCAAAGAATTTGGGAAAGTCAGTAGAGTTAGGGGAAAGATAGACAGCACAGAAATATTTAGTATGAGAATGACAGGATAGTTTGAGCCATAAAGTTGAGAATTCAGAGGAGTCGAATATCGGGAACACAAGAGCAAGTGAGTTTGTTGTGCACATATGCACAACATACGCCTTTGGCTTTGAAACTAGTATAGCGAAAGTAGGAGGATACAGAGAAGGGACTGCTGGCAGTTGCCTCAGTCACGTGGGTTTCAGTGAGGAAAAGAAAACCAGTTGTGTAGGAGGAGAGATGGTGTTCAATTGAGTGAAAGTTAGAGGAAAGGGTGCGAATATTGCAAAATTTGATAGTAAGAGTGACAGGCCGTGGTCCAGAGCATTTAAAGGGGTCGTCAGGGGAAGGTCGGGCCCCCCCCCCCCCCCTCCCCCTTTGGAGACTCCGAGGCTTGGTGTGTGTTTATCACCATATATATAAGAAAAACAAAAACATTCCGTGGAAGGAGATTTTTTTATTTTTTATGTGAATGAGGGAGACAAAAGGCATAACTGCCTGCAGCGAGTGCCTCCCCCAAATTTCAAAGAGTGACAGGGCCGAAATTAAGGGACGTTCGAGCTAAAATGCCTGGACACACTGAGTTTGAAGCAATTTAAGTCATAGGAAGAGGGAAAGACTGATTCTGGGAGAGAGTTCCAGAGCTCAGCAGTTGAATAGAAGAAAGTCTAAGAATAGCATTTCACTCTTGGGTTGGAGAGTTGCACAGAATAGGGGTGAGACTGTGTTGCAAGGCGGGTACTACGCACCCTACGTAGAGGAGGTGGTATACACTGGGAAAGCTCCGAGGAACACTGATTATTGTAGTAGCGATAGAATAGCGAGAGTGATGCAACATTGTGGCGAAAAGAGAAAGATTGCAGAGAGTTGGTGAGTGGACGGGAGTTAGTGATACGAAAGGCTTTCCTTTCTACTTTATCTAGGAGTGCAGTGTGAGAGGATCCTCCCCACACATGTGAACAATACTCAATACAAGGACGCACTGTGCCCCTCTACAGAGCAAGAAGCTGCGCAGGGGTAAAGAACCCCTTGAGGCGGTTGAGCACACCCAGCTTCTGGGAGGCTGCCTTAGCGAGACTGGTAATATGGTCTTTCCAAGTGAGAGCAGAAGAAAAAGAGACGCCGAGAACAATGAGAGAAGATGAAGGGTTGATTTATGTATTGTTGAAGAATAGGGGATAATCCTCTGGAGGTTCCTGATGGGTAGTAAGATGGATAAATTGAGTTTTGGAAGCATTAAATGCAACAACATTTGCTCTACCCCAATTGGAAATAGTAGCTAGATCAGAAGATAAGTATTATATGGCTTCATTACGTTTACTTTTGAGGGACTGCTGGCTGGGGCGTTCTGGAAAACTAATTGAGTGGTGTAAGTATGGTGTGCATGTTTAGTGAAGTAGATAGGAGGAGGAGGTGTTAGTGAGAGCAGGCTGAACTACTCTCAGTGTAAGATTACTTTCAGTGTAAGTAAGGCACAAAGGGAATCAGTAAGAGAGGCTAAGCAAATGAAACAGGAGTTCCAGCGACTCCTTATCAAATGCCTACAGCCTCTCCCTGGTATAGCCCTGTTCGATTGGTGCCTACAATCTACCCCCATTCCCCCTATTAGTCGCCTTGTACGACACACGCAGTAGGATCCGTGGGGCATATTCTGTTTTTCCTCCTCAATAAAATGAAGGCCCCCTTACCCCCTGGGGGGTGGGGGGGGGGGAGGGGGGGGGATCTACAGGACTTGTTTGTTGTTTTTTACTTTTTCTCACACAATGAGCTATACATATAACAATAATTCATAGCTCTAAAACAGCTTTGAATTAAGTAACCCGAAAATGATGTACAGGTCCCCTTGCGGGTTTACTTTTCTATATTTATATATTCATACATAGACTACAGTAGATTTGGACTTGACTCGAAAATGGAATTTGCAGTAAGGGTCCCAAAATCAGAAAACGAACCCCAAAATTTGAACCTTGAAAACCCATTTTTTTTTTTTTTTATTTTCCCGATTTCAAAGTTCGAACATGGGAGTTCGTCCTCCGATTTTGGGTCCCTTACTGCAAAGTTCAATTTTTGTGTCAAGTCCAGACCTACTGTAGTCTTAATTCATATATGATAACTTATTGTCATTACTCAAAATTCTAAATTACGGCCATGTGAATTTGGATGATGTCCGAAAAACAACAATATATTATAGTTGGAATAAATTTTAACTATGATTCTCTAATGATATTAGGGTTTTCCTATGTTAATAATTTAGATTAGCCTGTCTTCTTTCTTTTGAGATACAATATTTTGCAGTATACAGTGTGTATTGAAGAAACACTTTCAGACTTCAAGTGCAAAGTACCGAATTAAAAAACAAGTTAACTTTATTCTATAATAACATAACAAATAATTAATATTTAATGATTTTAAAGGATATAAAGTAAAATATTCAGTGTCGGCCAAGCATGCTATAATCCGAACACTGGCATTGGTCTCCCCTTTCATGCCCCCCCCCCCCCCTCCACCCACCCTTCATCTCCTAGTTTATACCCAGGCATATTCAATTATAAACATAATTAGTTTTCAGGGTGAAGCAATGTAAGTAATATTCCCTTTATACACCATTTGTAACTCAACTTATTTCATGTTAATTAATTTTTATTTTATTTTCAACATAAGAAAGACCAATGGCATCTTGGATGAAACAAATTACGATTCTCAAGTGGTCTGCAGACATTACGGTCATATGTTAGTAAATATAAAAGCAATGCTGTATGATACAAATACCAAAACAATGTGGGTATTACAAAGTTATTTCCTGATATTATTTAATTAATTATACAGTAGTGAACATTAATTCAAATACAAACTTATTTGAAGCAGTTTCGGGTTGAATTGAATCTCCTTACTAATTCTTACTGAGCATTTTCATTTCAGATATTCGTTGAATAAGTTCGAGACTTCAAAATCTATCAGAATTAATTACCACTACTGTACATGGTCATTACAGTGTAATAAGAGGAGATTAATACACATAATTGTAATTACCACCAACTGATATAATACATAAATCAATCATACCCAATATTTTTAATCTTTAAATCTTTATACCAAGTCTTAAAACATTTTCGGAATTTCATTCAAGATAAGAACGATCAGCCCCGCAATGAATCTATGAATCAAGAACTATGCTTCATAAACGATTGAATTTCCTTCAACTACGTTTGGATACTCGACCCAGACTTGGGCATCAGTATTATACCCCTTGACCAGAGTTGCAAATGTTACACATTTGTTTTACGCTAATCTGTTTCAAATAATTAGTATTTTTCTGCTAGCTACCTAATATCATTACCATATTCTAAGATACTTTGATTTCATAATGTATAATGTGTGAATAGGTAAACCTATACTTTCCCTTTAGTTAAGTCCATAGTAAACATGTTAATCATGTATCAATTATTTAGTGCTTTATTTGTAACCCTGTTTTGCTAGATTTCTAAATAAGCATATATCTCATTAATACAAACAATTTGGGGGAAAATGTGATACGACAATATATGTTATTTTTTAAAATTACAATGTGTTCGTCATAGTCTGTAACAGTTATTTCAATACACCCTGTATATAATTCTTGTGTGTGAAAATCGATGTAGAATATAAATTTTAAGTTGCAGCACCGTGTTTGATACGGTGCTATATACAGACAATTTTCATTCATATGAAACAACTAATTGATGATAAACATATTTATTTTACAGTGTTAGAAAGAACGGGACAAAGGCTTCTTATCTCATATAGAAACCCAAGAATTGCTCAGCATATAACAAAATTATAAGAAGGTAAACTCCGAAGAACGACAAATTATATATACAGTATATCGATCAGTTTTGACTGTGATATCTTAAACTTTAGGCATATTTTTGTTAACGGTTATGTTATAGTATGGGTGTTGTTCTGTCTTGGGTGTATAACACATTGCATGTAGAGACGATTATTGAGGTTTAAAACAAAGTGATAACAAACGTGGTGGATGGGACTCGTTAGCCTTGGTCGGCAACTCATCTAGGGGAGACAGCCTTATACAAATCCGGGTGGATGTGACTCGTTAGCCTTGGGGCTGGCTAGGGGAGTAAACCTGATACAAATCCGTACTGCTTACCTAATGGTAAGGCAGGTTAGTGGATGGATTAGCCGAACACCACTGTAGAAAAATAGTGCTAACAAGATACACAGAGGGCCTCGGAGTCGGACGAATCCTAATTTGAGTGGTCAATCCTGTAAGTCCTTCACTAAACTGGCTTGGGTTGTCCCTTTCACAGGGAATAGGTCCCCTTGGGGGCATTCTGTGTATGGCCACCCTCGTAAGGGGAGTAAGGCGTCCGGCAATATATAGATAGATAAATAACAAACGTGTATCGTCTTGCGGCAGTCGAAATAGCACTCAAGTTTGAGCGGTAGTGGAATATAATGGCTCAATAAATTATCCGAGACAAAGAGGGTTATATACCTCCGAGATTAGAGCTACCCATTGCTCGAGAAAGTATTTCCATATTCAAGAAAACATTCGGTGTGACACTGTGTGTGTGTGTTTGTTTTGTGTTTATGTGGGTGTTTGTATATTTCTGTTTCTACATTTCCTTGCCTTTATCTGAATTGCTTAGCGTGTGTATCCATGCTGAGATGTGTTCACATAAGTTGTCAGTTTATGTGAACATTTTGAGAGCGAGAGAGAGCGAGAGCGAGAGCGAGAGAGAGAGAGATAGATAGATAGATAGATAGATAGATAGATAGATAGATAGATAGATAGATAGATAGATAGAGAGAAAATGCACCCACACACACACATATATATATACATATTGCCTTCCAACACCAGTCACCAATCCAGAGAAGTCCCCCCACCCAAGTCACCAGAGAGAAGCTGGCTCCTGAAGACTTTCCCTTCCCAGGATATGCAGCCTGAGGGTCCCCCTGCTTCCAAAATCACAGACACATCCAGTGATGGAGCTATGGCCTCTGATTAGCTCACCCAGTTGCCCAACACCCCTGCCCAGAAACTACTCAATTCTGCCCGGGGTTTTTCGTACCTTAATACTTTCCCCAACCTTAAGCTGGAAGATGACAACCCTCGAGCTTGCTAATCCTTAAGGATAATAAAGAGAGGCTGGGTGCAGAGCCAGCATGGTGATATGTCCAGACCTTCCAGCAGCCAATCATGAGACAGCTGGGACTGCAGAGTCAACTCCAGGACCCAGGGCTGGTCACACACTCTCTCCTGCCAGCATGCATGCCTAGACCTTCAGCGCCACCACCACCTGCCAGTCTCTACAGTGTAGGTCCTCTGAGATGCCACATCAACCCTTCCACCTCGGATAACACCCATATGCATCGCAATGTACAATCTCAGCAGGTCTTTCTGACCGAGGAGGTCTCGATTCCTCCTCACATGCCAAGCACCCTGCCAGTCGGACCCTCAATGTGGCCAAGAAGAGCTACCCAATCCCCAAATTAATATGACTGGGCCTCATCTTTGAGCTGAAGTCTTTCCGGACATATGTCACCGGGGTGCAAGTAGAAAATATTACGGACCATCGCTCCCTGAAATGGCTTAAGTACGCTCAATCTTCTGAGTGAGCTGTTGGTCCTCAGCTGAGCATCGACGGTCTAACTGCAGCTCACACAACAATTCCTTCCATGGGTTAACGGCCCTGGGGTCTTATGACAGGCCGTCGGTGTTAGAGTGGAGTTTTCTAAGGTGAATGCTGGAACTAGGGAAGGAGTTGCAGAGGCTGATTTATGGTGGCTTCAGGTATGGCAAGCACGAATAATTTGAACAGCTGAGCCAATACTGAGGAGACACTCTATCCAGGACGTTTGCCGAGTGGGCCAGAGATGCGACACTGAGAACCCCCAGCCGATACGTGAAGGATTAGCTGATGAGACACGCCAGAGATCCATGCTCATAATACTGGCCTTGATAATACTGGCACTTCAATGTAAATATATATATATAAATAAATAGTGTAACCAATATGTGTGCATGAAATAATATGTATGTGTATGTGTCTGTTTATGTCCGTATACTCAAGGAGAGCAGTGCTTTTCCGAATGGAATCGATTCCTCTCATTGATGATTTACCAGCCGTCCGGCTGGCTCAGTTGATAGCGTGCCTGATTCCCACCTTGAAGGTCTCGCGTTCAATCCCCGCTCAGATTGAAAAGTTTTTCTGGGATACAGCCGGTGGTTACCATCTCCCCATGAGCAAGGGGGATGGGTATTGGTCTCTGGTAGACTAAAGAAAGCCAAGCGCTTGCGAATCCTCGAAGGAGGAGAGACGGGCGCTATATAAGTAACCAGAAGATTATTATTATTATTAGTAAATGCATTTTGTGGGTTCATTTTATGGGTTCATGAACTATCCAACTCTAGCTCTTCCCAAGCCTTCTGGCATCTACCCAAAAACCTCTCCAACAATTTGTCTTCGTCTTTCCCTTCTCTGTTCCACTCTGTCACTTTTTCATCCGACAAAGCTGAATTTTTCGTTAACACTTTCGCTTAAAACTCCACTTTAGACGATTCTTGTGCTAATCCTCCCTCTCCACCCTCCTCTTCCTTACTTATGCCCAACATCAGAATATCTTCTAAAGATGTAGTTTCCACCCTCTCTGGGCTTAATACAAAGAAGGCGTACAGACCGGCTAAGAAACTGTGCTTCCGTGCTGACTCCCTGCCTAGGCAAACTCTTCTGTCTCTGTGTCACCTCTAACATCTTCCCTTCTTGCTGGAAGTTTGCTCTCATTCAACCTGTCCCAAAGAAGGGTGACTGCTCTCAACCCTCCAACTATCGTCCAATTGCTCTCATTTCTTGCATCTCTAAACAAAATTAAAGTTATCTTACCTCAAAATGTCTTAAGCATTTATCTTTCCATAACCTACTTTCAGACCACCAGTATGGCTTCACACTATAACTTCATATTATATATATATATATATATATAAGAGCCGCTCTACTGGTGATTGGGGCAGAGAAAACTTTGTTACCTTCAATGCTTCCAAAACTCAATTTCTCCATCCGTCTACTCGTCATCCTTTTCCAGAAAATTATGACTAAGTCTTCTACAACATACAAATTAATCCTTCATCTTCTCTTAATATTCTTGGTGTCTCTCTTTCTTCTAATCTCATTTGGAAAGATTATAATACCACTCTTGCTAAAACAGCTTCCCAGAAGCTGGGTGTGATCAACCGTCTCCACCTGATGCATATCCAATGAGAAATGGCACAGCGAAAACTGTTGTCCGGAACCTGCTCTTGTATTGCTCGCGGTATGGTTACCCGCAAGAGGTGCAATCGGACCAAGGTTCTAATTTTACATCTAATCTGTTCAAACAAACTATGATTCAGCATGGCATCAGCACTGTCGTCTCTTCTGCGGATCACCCGGAGAGTCAAGGGGTGTTGGAGAGGTGGCACGCCACGCTGAAAAGCATGCTTCGATGTTACTGCGCAGAGAACTGAAAGGATTGGGACCTTGGTCTGCCGTATGTTTTGTACGCGGCAAGAGAAGTACCTGGAGAGAGTCTCGGTTTCAGTCCGAATGAGCTTGTTTTCGGGCATCAGGTGAGGGGCCCTCTCCACATGGTGAAGGAGATTTGGGAGGGTACCGCTAAGCCATGTTCTATGTTGAGATACGTCCTCGAGAGCAGAGAGAGAATGCTTAGAAGTCTGGAGCTGGCCGGGCGTAATTTGGTGAGTTCGCAGGCCCGTATGAAGGACAGGTACGATACTAAGGCGAAACTCCGGGAGTTTCAGGTAGGTCAAGAGGTGTTGGTCCTGTTGCCTTTGTCAGGTCATCCTCTGGCTGCCAAGTACGCTGGGCCTTATCGGGTGGTGTCAAAGATCTCCGATCTAGATTACCTCGTTGCCACTCCAGACCGGAAGAAGCGTAACCAACTATGCCACATTAATTTGTTGAAGGAGTATGTGAGGTGCCCACCTGAGTCACTAGCTGTCCCTGTGTTGACCTGCTGCGGTCATGGTGGAGAAGGAGAGGGGGGCAGCAATGATCAGGTGGATGATAACTGGGATTGTCATGTCTTGGCTGATCAGTGGGCGGGGAATTCGTGCCAATGTGCGCATGATGCTCTGGAGCACCTGCCGGAGGAACAGCAGGTGGCAGTGCAGCGCCTGTTCGATTCATACCCCACTGTATTTGCCGAGCACCCAGGCCTCACTACTCAAGCGGTGCATGACGTCGATGTAGGAGAGCACCCCCCCTTCAAGTCGATACCTTATCGGGTGCCACCCATTAAACTCCCAGCGCTCAGGGATGAGCTGGAGTATATGCTGGCGAGAGGCTTGATCGAGAAGGGGGCAGTACGGTGGACTTCTCCTGTCACTCTGCAGCCCAAACCTGATGGAAAAGTTCGGTTCTGCATTGACTTTAGGCGGTTGAACGGGTTGACCCCCACCAATGCATATCCTCTTCCCCGGGTGGATGACAGTGTGGATAAGATCGGGAAAGCAAGGTACTTGACCAAAGTAGACCTCGTCAAAGGCTACTGGCAAGTACCACTGTCTGAGCGGGCTAAAGAGGTGTGCGGGTTTGTGGTGGATGGCAGTACTTACCGTTGCAACGTGATGCCATATGGTCTGAAAAATGCACCGGCCACTTTCCAGAGCTTAATGAACGACATCGTAGCAGACATCCCAAACTGTACTGTCTACCTTGATGACGTGATCATTTATGACAACGATTTCCAAAGTCACTGTGAGCACATAGAAGCTTTATTTAGTCAACTTAGTAAAGCAGGCTTGGTGGTTAATCTGGGCAAGTGTGACTTTGTGCAAGCCACGGTGCAGTATCTGGGGTTTGTGGTTGGGTTAGGGCAGGTGAGACCGCCCCAACAGAAGATACAGGCTATCGACTTGTTCCCCAGGCCGACCACCAAGCGGCAGATCATGAGATTTTTGGGCATGATTGGGTATTACCGCCGCTTTATAAGAGGCTATTCTACTGTGTTAGCTCCTTTGACAGATCTACTAGCTAAAGATAAAAAGTTTCGCTGGGCACCTGAGTGTGAGCAGGCGTTTCGAGTAGTTAAACACCTTTTATGCACTCACCCTATCCTCAGGGCCCCGGACTTTGAACGACCATTTCAGTTGGCGACTGATGCCAGCAGAGTAGGGGCTGGTGCCGTACTTTTGCAGACAGACGAGGAAGGTCTTGAGCATCCAGTCAGTTTCTTTTCAAAGAAATTTAATTCAGCACAGAAAAACTATTCGGTTGTTGAAAAGGAACTGCTGGCAATCGTGTTAGCGCTCAGACACTTTGAGGTCTATGTTCCTGCCTATGGGCCAGTCATGGTAGTGTATACCGACCACCACCCGCTTAAATTCCTCAATCAATTCCACAACCGGAATATGAGGCTGACCAGATGGTCGCTCAGTTGCAAGAGTACAACTTAGACATTCGCCATATTGCCGGTTGTGAGAATGTGATTGCGGACTGTTTGTCGCGGGTGGAGGATCCGGGGTAGGCTACCACAGTATGTTGGTATAGCCTCCTGTCTTGGCTCGCGGTGTATTTTTGCGCTGGTGCTTGGTGGCTCGCGTGTGTAGCATCAGCGTAGGGTCGCAGGGCAGGAGTTGTTGGCTTTGATTAGAAGAAAATTAGGCTACATCTATAGTAGCCGCCAAAAACAACATTAAAATAAAATATGAAAAATTAAATAAAATTAATGATTAAAAGAAAGAGTTTTTAAGATAATATTGTAGCGGAGTACTGAGTGCAGATGTTTTCCCTCAGTAGGCTGTGCTTCTTAAAGCTCGCTCTGGGAGCACAATGTTATGAATTAATGTATTATATTTGGGAAGGGTGATAAGATTTTTTTATATAAAAATGTTGTTGCATTTTTTTTTTTGAGGAGACTGAGCTTGCATTCCATGAGTGGCAGAGTGGTTAGGAGTGTCAGATTCTAGCGACATTCTGCCTGTTCAGATATGGGCTCATGGTTGAGTGTCCCATATCTTGGGGGGGGGGGGGGGGGTGACGCCTCCCGGCGTTAGCAGAATGGTTGCGTGGGACATTGCAGCTCGCTAGCGCTCGCCAGGATGGGGGGATAGGCTACAGTTGTCCTAGAATGATCTGCTTTATTTCATTAGTGTCGTGTTGCCACAGACAGTCTAGAAATGATCTTTGTTTTGGTCTGTGACCGCGCCTTATATTTTATATTCGCTATAATATAAATGTTGCTTGTGTGGGAGGCGAGCCAGAGAGGGTGAGGGGGTACACCCGGCAGCGAGGTGAGCTATGACGCGGCTCGCTTGGGCGCTGACGGCGTTGGCGGCCGGGTGGTCAACTAGTCCCTTCCCGTCGCTGCCTCATGTTCTTTACCAGCTCAGAGCTTGCCTGACACGCGTATCGCCTACATCCTTTGCAATTCTGTTCCCCATACTCGCCACTTTGCATACTATTTCTCTCTCTCGACTTCTCCTTTCTCATTCTCCAATCTTTATTAAACACAACATCCCTTCTGGTTTCAGCATAGACGTTCACCGTCGACCAGTCGTATTGTACGCGAAGCTCTCAGATATTTCCATGTATTAGGTTAAGGAGGTATTATGCTTTATTGAGGTTTTGAGAGACGGACTTTTCCGTATGTGTCCTCTCTCGGGAAGGTTGTAGACCGGTATATGTCTCCCTGGCAAGGTGTTGAGTGATTCTTCTGTGTTATCTAAAGCTAGACTAGGGGTAAGGTTACTGTGTCGTTGTCTCCGATGTGTGCAGTGTTAGCTAAGCCCTGCACAACATCGACAGGTACTGTGGGAGCCTAAGTTGTCTTCGGGTGGGTTTACTTTGCGAGCACAGCGCTGTGGTGTGAGAGGGCCATAGCCTATCCCTCACAACATAGTGCTGCCTCTTTGTGTTGACTTCTGAGGGATCGCCAGGATAGAGCTAGGTACTAGAGACCTAGATTTATCAAGAGAGCATCCCCGTCATATAACGTAATCTTCATTATACCACCCTCGGACAACGTTAGGCTACGAGCCGCATGCTCGCCCATTGTTGCCCTGCCTTGATACCCCAGCTAGACTTTATTAACTGAGCAGACACTGGTTAGAGATAAGCCCCATTATTATATGTATGCAGCATTATCATTCACTGCACTTTTGAGCCGAGGTTGTTGTTGAGTTGCAAAACCCTAGTAGGCTGTTGCATTGTGTCACGAAGCATTTCTTTAGTTGTCGAGCATTACTACCTTTGCGCAGTCTTTATTATTCGCCTGCCTATTATTACTATATGTCCTAGCATATATTATATTGTGACCCGTATTCTGCATTATAATTGTTCAAGATTCTTTACGAACATCTTCCCAGCATCAGACTTATTTCAGAAGTTTCCAGTTGATGTTGCAGGACTAGCATTGCACTTTCTTTAATACAGGATTGCCAGTTATTTGAGTATCTACCGTAACGTTAATTAATCACGTTAACTATCTTTTCTTTGTGTAACATAATCGAGTAATCTTTTACTGTTTGAGAATAGGCTGTTTCATTGCGCGTCAGCCTAGTGTGTGTGCACCAGTTACCGAGTCATAGGATACCTCGTTGTCCAGGCACGACTCAGGGCGGTAATGGTGTTTTGTTTTCCAGTGTTTAAGGCAGGGGTTGGATCTAGTGTTACCGTTGTTGCATTTTGCCATTATCTAGTCCAATGTTGAAGAGCCCTGTGTCTTTGAGAACCTGGATCGTAACAGTACACCCAACACACTCCACACCACACTATCCAAACCACATAGTACATACAACACACTCCACTCCACACTACCCAAACCACATATTACACACAACACACTCCACTCCACACTACCCAAACCACATAGTACATACAACACACTCCACACCACATAGTACACACAACACACTCCACTCCACACTACCCAAACCACATAGTACACACAACACACTCCACACCACACTACCCAAACCACATAGTACACACAACACACTCCACACCACACTACCTAAACCACATAGTACACCCAACACACTCCACACCACACTACCTAAACACATAGTACACCCAACACACTCCACACCACACTATCCAAACCACATAGTACACCCAACACACTCCACGCCACACTACCTAAACCACATAGTACACCCAACACACTCCACACCACACTACCCAAACCACATAGTACACCCAACACACTCCACACCACACTATCCAAACCACATAGTACACCCAACACACTCCACACCAAACTACCCAAACCACATAGTACACCCAACACACTCCAAACCAAACTACCCAAACCACATAGTACACCAAACACACTCCACACCACACTACCTAAACCACATAGTACATACAACACACTCCACACCACATAGTAAACACCACCCACACCACAGCACCCACTCACACCAGCCACCATAAACTCTCACCACACTCAGTTCACCACCCACAACTATCACACACCTTCATACTCCCACGCCTCATCCCATATAAAGGACAATGGTCACAAAGAGGCGTCTTATGGCCCTGTCAACCAGTGTGACCCCCCTTAAGGTGGGTCACCGGCTTTTTTTTATCTTTCTCTCCTTTTCTCTCTTTCAATGGCTTGATCCATTCGGCCCCATTCAGCCAACTGTTTTAAGACGTTTATCCCCATCCAGGTGTCGATTTCTTCCTGGCGAGCGATAGCGAGTCAGCATTGTATGGTGAAATCCAGCTTCGCCGAAGAAATTTTTCTATCGAAAAATTTACAAATTTAGATTGCTGTCAAAACCAAAATATATATACATGCTGGCTTGCTACCCCTCGCCAGGAAAATATTAACAACTGGATGAGGGTAAACGTCTGAAAACAGTAGGCTGAATGGGGCCGAATGGTGGATACAAGCGAAAGAGAGAGGGAGAAAAAGAGAAAAAAAGCGAGGTGGGCCCCCTTAAAGTTGAGGGACAAAACCCTCGATTGATGTGACTTTACTGCTACATAAGCCTGTTGTCTTGGGTACAAGGTTTTTGTTGTGTCGAGCCATTGCTTGAATTCGGTATTCGGGTTAACCATCCCGCTACCAGAGGTTGTACTTGAGGTGAATATTAAAGTCTAAAGTCTCTCTCTCTCTCTCTCTCTCTCTCTCTCTCTCTCTCTCTCTCTCTCTCTCTCTCTCTCTCTAGTACATACTTAAGATGAATGTCGATGCAAGGGGTGAGCGTATATTTATTGAACTTGTTTAGAAGGTGTTCTCATTGCCTGGGAGATAAGGTAGTAACAAAATACACAGGCTATGGTATTTAAGTTTTATTATTAATCAAATAGTAATGAAAACAAGTAAAATATACAGTATATAATGCCGATGGTGGTAATACTCGGCACTCTAGGGTACAGTATACAGTAGAAATAGAATTATAGACAAAAATATAAACAGTCAGCAAAACTACAATAATAAACATGGTTCCATGGAATGGAATATAAGTTAGTATTTACAATGTGTTACCCCAAGAAGGTAAAGTAACATAGCTTGGCAACATTTTCAGTGGGGGTGTGGAACTTAATGCAAATAGTTAATTATGTTTCAAGTGGATGTTGTAGGAGGTAAATGTTGAAGTAATTCAACTTAGACTCTTATAGCATGAGTGGGTTTGTCTAATTAAAACAAAGTTAAGTTGATGATAGCAAGTTCGAAGGATAGGTGTTTTGTGTTTTTACTTAACCACTTTCTCAGTGCCTATCAAGGGACTATGAATTACAGAGACAATGTAGCTAATGTGTCTGTTCAGATGTGATCTGGCCAGCGTCGTGTGTAGGGCGATCATCACGTCTGTATAATGGTTCTTCTCTGTTGTTTCTTATTTGGGCTACTTCGATGACTGGCAATAGTGAGGGGGTCGATTTACTCTGACTAGAATTTGGAAGAGCTACTCATACAATTGTGGTGAATCTCATCCTTAACTCGAATGAGCTACTCAAGACGAGGGTTATATGACGGGAGAGAGGAAATAGTCAATCTGTGTGGTGCCCGTCATATGGCGGACGCCATTTTGAGGCTATTATGAGCGCTGAGAGAGAGACCAGGCATTGAAGGGAGCATAGGGGGGCTCCAACCGTTCGCCACAGCGTGCGGGCAGACACTGAGGTCCGAGATACGGCTGTTTCACTCAGGTGCAGTGTCTCGCACAGCAATAAACAGCCTAAATTGCCCTCATTTTACCGATTTTGGCCTTCGGTTGTACGATCATTGCAAGATAACCAGTTGTCATACAGGGATGATTCAGTTGTTATTAAAGTTTTATTATTGTACTTTCACAGATATATAATTGTATTATGCTCTGGCTCTTGCTTATGCATGAAAAAGAGTACGGAATAAAGGTAATTTTCTGAAATTCTCCCTACCAGGAATTCACTAGAGACCTCTGGTGGACGCTTCTGATGTAGTGCCAGAGCTACGTCTGTCGATATAAACAATACTCAACACCTAGGCTATGCAAAGTTTATCACAATTTCTTACGATTCTACATGTTTTTACTATATACTAGATGGCTACACTAAGTGCTTAATTTTATAGTATGGTAGTTGTGGGGGTAATGTGTCAGCTATAAAAAGTACGACATATAGCTAATAATTAAGAATGATCAATGGAGAGGGAGGGTGAAGAACTGCGGGATATCGCCATGAAATGGCGATGAAATTCCTCCAATAGTACTTAAGAATTGATCCTTGCTTGATGCTCTCTCAAGTATTGGCAAAATGTTTCCGTCTGTGTACTCATACCTCATGCTTCCCAGTATCCTGGAAAGAAGCAACCATCCACCCAGTTCCTAAAAAAGGTGCCTCTTCAGATCCATCAAACTACAGACCAATAGCTATAACTTCCACTCTTGGTAAAGTCTTTGAAATTATATTATATAATCACATAATTAAGCATCTTGAGAATAATAAATTAATCAGTGATAGGCAATATGGTTTTAGACGATGTCGATCAACTGCAGACATTCTTTGCCTTCTTACGCATCAAATCAACCAAGCTACAGACCAACATGGTGAAACACATACAATAGCACTGGATATATCAAAGGCATTTGATAGAGTCTGGGATCAATCCTTATTGTCGAAGATGTCACACTACGGACTTGCATCATTAGTTCCTCTAATTTCTTCTTATCTTCATAACAGAGAAATATGTGTAATGGTAGATGGCCTTTATTCTCAATTTCACTCAATAAATGCTGGTGTTCCCCAGGGATCAGTTTTGGCCCCAACTCTGTTCCTCATTCATATCAATGATCTCATATATATCACTCATAATCCAATACATTCCTACGCAGATGACTCAACACTCCACAGTTCCTTCACATTTACCAATTCTTTCACCCAACCCGATCTTATAAATTCAAAAATAAACGCTGCAATTTCTCTGAACCAGGACCTCTCTAGAATTAATGAATGGGGACAAAAGAATCTAGTTTCCTTTAATGCACAGAAAACCAAGTACATTCAATTTTCTAACCGACAGAATCTCACTGACTCCCATATATTATTTTGTAATGATGTAAATATTCCCACTTCCCTTAGTATCGACATTCTTGATGTAAAATTAACTACTAACTTGAGCTGGACACATTATGTTAGAAGCATTGCTAAGAATGCCTCTAAAAAACTGGGACTCTTTTACAGAGTTCGAGAATTCTTCACTGACGAGCAGTTGGCCGTAATATATAAAAGTCATGTGCGTTCTCAGATGGATTACTGTTCACCTCTGTGGGGTGGAAGTGGAGTGGTTGCATTGAGGCAGTTGGACAAAATTCAAAATAAAGCTATTAGATTAATCAATAACCCTGCAATCACACAGGACCTTCCTACATTATCCATACGAAGAAACATTGCATCCCTTGCATTATTCTACAGATATTTTCACAGTAATTGTTCCGAGGAACTTGCTTCAATTGTGCCGCCTCTCCACATCTTTCCCCGTAGAACTAGGGCAGCTGAGAGTGCCCATGAATTTACACTTTCTCCTCCACAATGCAGAACTTCTGCTTATCAAAATTCATTTATCCCCAGGACTACTACTCTTTGGAATTCACTTCCCTCGAGTTGCTTTCCACAAACTTACAATCTACAACAGTTTAAATCCAGTTGTTACAAACATTTTATGAATGGAGGATGCCTTTAGGCACATGGACCTTTTTGTTTTATCTGTGTTTTTCCTTCCTCCGTTCATTGTCGCTTACAAAAAAAACAAAATTTTTAAAGGGCCCAGGTCGCTTACTGTACAAAACAACGTGTCTGGCGCAGCAACTCCAAGAATTTCTTGTAGGGAGAATTATACCCGCCTGGTGCTACGGTGATGTAAACAAGACAGCCCACAATAATTGAGTAACACCACATATTCCCTAACTTTGGCCTCCCCCAGGCACTACATTCCGTCATCGCCCCGGATTTATCTGGTCAAATTGGGTAGGCACTCTCACAGCTAATGATCTATGACATTTCTCATTCATCTCAGTACTGGCCAAAATGCAACGCAATCTGTGAGAGGAGCCATAAGAGTATTAATAATCAAATCAGAGAAAAACTTCACACAAGAAATACAAAGGATTGGCCCAGTCAATTGCGAATGATCCAATGGAGTTTAAATTCAACCCCGCAAGACGATGGCATCACCCCCCACAAAAAAAGTTTTCGGTATCGACCCCATCTTACTCTCTCTCTGCCACCTCATGCACCCACCCTCCCTCTCCCTAGACACCCACCCCACAGTTACTCACATAAAATCGAAGCTGAGGCAACTACAATCTTGCCTAGATTTACCTGACAACACCCAATATGTCAGGAATCCGTATGGGTTGGTGACCAAGTCATGATCGCGAACCTGCCTAAGCGTAACAAACTAACAACGAGCTGTTCACCATCACAAAAATTCCCAACTGTTATCTGATCGTGGTAGACTACAACGGAGAGTCGCAAGTATTCCGGAATTGGCTTGCTAGGCGGGTCCATATTGACAACAATCAGCAACCCCCATCTCACCCTAAAAATCAACCTCCTGCACCATCTTATAACTTAGAATGGCTTCCCGCTCCACCACCACCACCACCACTTCAACCCCCACATACCCCTCACCCATCCCCTCCGAACCAATCACCACCACACCCCCACAAGCTCAAACCCCTCCCCCAATTCCAGCCATTCCCCCTCCCTTCCCACACCCCCAAACAAAAACATACCTTACAACTCACCTTCAACACCCCCTCCAGCCCAACCCCGAACCCCAACATCCCCACCACATACCACTACAACAACAACAAATGGCCCTTATGCACGCCGACCTACCCATTAACCCCACACAACCTACCCGCCAACAACCAGATAACCCCATTCCTTCCACTTTCTCATCCAAACCCCAACCTAGCGTAGACTCGCTAAACGCTGAAACCCTCCCTAGCCTCCCTACTCGTCTCCCACATCAACCCAAACCCATTCACTCATCATCAAACAACGAAATCCCCACCATAACCATCAATGTGCCATCTCAAACCACACAAACACCCCCATTAGTCACAAACCCCTTGTCATCCAGCAATGTACCTTTGCAACAACCTCCACCAACCATCACCTTACCCACTCATCTAACCCAAACCCACATAAACCCTACCCCCCCCCCCCCCCCCCCCCCAGGAAGCCCCATGAACGACTCCCTAGCTAGAAACACAATGACTCACTTGGGCAGAGCATCTAACCTTCCGCATAGACTAATTATTCTACTTTCGAGTCCATAGAGGTTCATAAAAGGTCAGCCAGGAGGGGAAGGTCAAAGTTTACCAGTCACCACGCAGCAGCCGCACTCTACACACCTCGGGCCATGCAACCAGCAGAAGCATTCAAGATGTTCATTAAATTTGTCTTGTGGACCTCGGGAGAGGGGAGGATATACAAGTTCAAGCAGCCAGCCTAACTCATGCGGGAACGAAGAAGGCGTCGTACCCCACGACGTTAACTGTTGTTCGACACGAGGGGACACATGAGCCCCACACGAAAATGTGGTACTACACCCTGCAACACATCCAACCCACCTCCGTTACTACAACCAAAATAAAGTTCACACTGCAGCCACGAGGACGTGACTTTCTTTGAGGCGGGGGTGGTGTTATAGCACAGCAGAAACCTCTAACCCCATCAAATGGCCCATCAGAGAGCATGGCCCCAAAATACTACAGTTTCCCCTGTGACGCACCCAGTGCGTGGCAACTTAACCTGATTGTACTCCTTGGTACTCCACTGTATCGACACGGGGCGGGGCCGTGTACCGTGTTCGCTGCTTATATTGAGTGTGACAACGTATAACTATGTTCTTTGTATCTCTGCAAAGGTCTCGTCATTTGCTAACCAGTGGTGGGTTTTGTTTTAAGCCATGTCGAGACCTTCCATTTAATATGTAGTATCAATAGAGAAGTTGATAGATGAGATAATAGGAATTCAGAGAGAGAGAGTGAGTTAGACTTCAGAGCGAGAGGGTAGCAATGGTTGCCAGACGTATGGACCGGTTGGCAGCCCTGCGCTTATAGCTAGGTGCGACAGGGTTGGTAGTACATTGCCGCCTGCATATGCTGCCTGGCTGCCCATGTTGTCGTACTGCACATTGCATGGAGGCTCGCTGTGTGTTCCATGATCAGGTTGCCTAGAACCTTTGAGCTTCTAACATCCCTTGCCCTCTCTCCCAATTTCTCACGGTTGCACTCTTTCTCTCTGACGACATTACTCTCATTTCATTCTTCTCTCTATTTAAATGCATACCCTTCCCTTGAGGTCCTAAAGGAGTTTCAGCACTCACCTCTCGTATTACTCTTAGGACAAGCATATATTTACATGTATTAGATTTAAGGGGTTAATGTGAACAGCGATCTTCTTGATGAGGATAGTTGGTGAACGTTCTACATGTTCACGAGTTATATGCCCAGCTCATCATCCAATTTGTGACTAGACTAGTGCCATGTGTAAGAGCCCGACCATGCCCAGGAGTTGTCTGTAGAGGGGCGAGGACTTAGCCTTGATGTGCCTACCGAGCCAGGAGCGAGTGTAGTACCAGAGACTACAGCTCGCTCGTAGTGCCGGTATAGTAGAGTAACGTAATTTATCTGTCCTTGTGTTCTCTGCAGTCTTTTCCTGGGTTCTCGCTTTCGGTGCTGGGACTCGTTGTTCCTGTGACTTGGCCTGCTAGCTAGAACACATGGGGATGATGAGTGGGTGATATCTTTATTTTACTATGCATTGCAGCTCTCTTTAAGTTTATGTATGTAACACTTTACAATACACATTACTCACACACTAGACAACACTATTAATACTTTCATGTATCAATTAACTGCACTGTCGTTTTGCTGCTGTGTCCGGAGTTCTGTTGCGTAGGGCGCATACAGACTCAGAGGGGAGACAGAGTGAGAGAAGCGAAGTAGCCTATGCGGTAGTAGGCTACCGGCGCAGTACTGTTGCCTGCAACCTTTTAGTTATTCCAAGTATAGATTCATTATTACAATAAGTGACTACTGTTTATGTTCCTTCCATGTGTATTATTAGGTATCTACTGGATCATGAACATCTTGTATGCTACATGCTAGTGCATGTTAGTAGGGGACAGTTATTCTAGTGCACGCGCTTTCAAGTAGGCGTGTACATTTGTCATTTAGCATTTCACTGTCATACCTTTAGCCTGCTTCTATTCTACATTATTAGAGGCTTAATATTAACGTAGTTTCTTGAGTATTGCATTTCTTTAGTGATAACGTAACCTATAAATGTCTGAGGGAGTTTAGCCTCATAGCCTACCCCTGTTGTACACTTTCGCCGAGTTAAGGTACCTCGTTACCATAGACGATAACTCTGTAGGGCGTTGGTGCTTTTGTTGTCTGGAGCATATAGTATTTGGGACTGGAATCGAGCGTGTCGTTGTCACATAAGCCATTTCTGTCCTACGATCAAGAATCCCGAATATGTATTGCCGATCCAGCCGTAACAAAATGGCGACCTTGCACAAGATTCAGTAGTATCCTATCACATGTTTTTTGGAGAACTATTCTATGCTACCTAGTAGAGCTGGCTAGAATTTTCTTGCATATTGGAGGAATTTTTATTGTGTCATTATTGTATTGGTGGACTTGCAGATTGTTTCGTTGGGGGTGTCTAGAGTAGAGTCATTCAAGCATCTTTAACATTTTGTGAGTCGAGACTGCAATTAGTAATAAGCACTTCTTTTTTTTTATGAACAGCAATTGTATAACCAGCACTATGTCTAATGACTCATCATTTACGGGGGAGGATAACACGGTACAGCCTAGTAACCAGCAAGTACAACAGATGTTTAGGGAGGGGAGTGTTATAAGTGGAGAGAGGGATGCCCGGGCATTTTTGCAGACACCTTTGACCGAACAGCGCCTGCAGGCTATTGATTGTTACGGTCTTCGCTGTTTAGCCACGGTTTTGGGGCGGGACTGTCCTGACAGTTGGCCCAAGAAGAATTTGGTGGCATGTTTGTTGGGTGATGGCGATGGGGCGGTGGGTGGAGTGGGGTCTTGGGGGGTTCCCTCCAAGCCTCCATTCCACTCTACCCCTGAGCTGGGCCCTCAGCCAGCGAGTCTTATCACGATGCAGCAGGAGGGTTCTCAAGGGCAAGCTGGCTTACCCGTAAACACGTCTCGGTGTGGATCCCCCATTTTGTGCTCTCCCCCCCCAGGCCTGTCTCCTGAGATGTTATTTCAGCTAGAACTAGCTAAGTTTAAGCTGCAGGAGACTCAGATACAGATACAACAGGCTAGTATAGAACGCATAGAGGTTGCTAGAATCCAAGCCAATCAGGATGCAACCAGGTACCAGGCTGAAATGGATGTCGAGAAGTCTAGAGTAGAGACCATGGGGCGTCATCTCGGTGGTGGGCACCGGGTTACAGACTCACTTTCGCATTTAATTAAGTTAGTACCCGCATTTGATGAGACAGCAGTGACTGAGTTTTTTGCTCGTTTCGAAAAGAAGTGTCGTGAGTATGACTGGCCGGAGGTTAAATGGGCAGCATTAGTTTCATCACGTCTAGTGGGTAAGGGGTTGAAAGCCTACGATGCACTGTCACTGGACGAGAGTGTAGTGTATGGACTGGTGAAGGAGGCTGTGCTCCGGGCCTACGAACTGCAACCCGAAACTTATAGATTGAAGTTCCGTGGCGTGAATAAGAAGAGCGACGTCAGTTTTATGGAGCACGCACGGGACTTAACAGATGCAGGTAATAACTGGTTTCGGTCCGAGCACGCAGAGTCGGCTGAGGAAATTAAGCAACTTTTCTATCTGGAACAGTTTTACAAATGCACTGGAACCGATCTAACGCTGAACATTAAGGAAAAATATCCCAAGACAGTAGAGGAGGCTGCCAAGATGGCAGACTTCAGATTATCATTGATTCGTGGTTGCGGTGCCGCTCAGAGGGCTGAGTCAGGGCAGAAGGGGCGCTATACCCCACCCACCAGAGTTTTCGATAATAACAAATCCTATGACACACATAACCACACTAAATGCATTGCACCTAATAACACCTACAAACACAAGCCTCTCCCGTTTACTAAAGGTCAGGCCCCTTCTTCGCCCGCACAAGGGAAGAAGCCCATTGGGGATGTGAAATGTTACAAATGTCAGAAGCTAGGCCATTATTCACGTGAGTGCCCTAGTAACACTCCCGCTAAGCCGGTGTCATTGGTTCACAGTATCGGTGTGTCTCTGAAGGCTGCAGCAACTGCCCGGGGTAGGTTGTCAGCAGCTGAGGCACACGCGGTAAAGAAGCGTACGGAAGGCTCGACACCTGTCCGGGACACTTTCTGTGACCATCGGGGACACGGGTTTGTGAGCTGGGGGAGTGAACTACGGAGGGTTGACTTGCTGAGGGATACGGGGGCTTCGCAAACTTTGTTGAGGAACTTCACAGGGAAACCGATAAATGCGGCCAGAGTTGTTGTGGTGCAGGGTATAAATGCTACGAGGTCATACCCACTTGTGAGGTTGGAGTTGAGAGTGGGAGAGGTGTGCAGGGAGCTGGATGTAGGGATCGTTGAGTGTTTGCCAGTTGAGGGCGTCGACCTTCTTCTCGGCAACGACTTTGCGGTGCCCACTTCCGGGACTCCACCCTTAGTCGTTGCCGAGAGGGCGGCCGACGTGGATGGTGAGAATCGGGAATGGGTTGGGAGGTGCCAACAGGATGAGATGGCCTGTGTGGTAACCCGATCTCGCTCTGCGGCTCCTGCACAGCCTAGCACTCAACCTCGGGGACAGTGGAGGAAGGATCAGGAGAAGGTTGCTAAGGGCAGGAAAAGGGACATTGATTCTGCTGCACTTCTCGGTGATTCGGTACTTGGACCTATAATAAACACGGGAGTTGACTCTGGCCCAGATATGGTGTGTAACAAGGCAGAGTTGGGTAAGACTTCGCGTGAGGCAAGAGCTGTAGCGAGAGCCACTAAGGCAGTAGAGCCTACTAGCCGGGGTAATGTCTTATTACAAAACCATCTTGATGCATTGACGCCCAGGGACATTAGTGAGCAGCAGCTGCAAGACGCTAGCCTAGCTCGTTATAGCAATGGTGCCATAGAGTTGGAGGAAGATGGGGATGCGAAGCCGGGAGATTTCTTTAGGCTCAACAGGATATTGTACCGCAGATTTCTAGACCCAAAATCGAAGTGGGAGGGCGGTGCGAGGGTAGTAGACCAGGTGGTTGTTCCAAATAAGTATAGAGAGTCCTTATTGTGTCTGGCGCATGATGTGCCGGTGGCGGGTCATTTGGGGGTAACCAAAACATTGGCGGCATTGGGCAGGTTTTTCTGGTGGCCTGGGGTCAAGGCTGATGTCTGTGCATGGGTGGCTGGGTGTGCGACCTGCCAGACAACGGGGAAGCCTAACCAGACCATCCCGAAGGCACCTTTGTTTCCCATACCTGTCACCGGGCCTCCGTTCAGCAAAGTTGTAGTAGATTTGGTTGGCCCTTTCCCGCCTACTAGTAGTGGCAATAAATTCCTGTTGACAATCATGGATGTGGCTACGAGATACCCGGACGCATACCCCATGAGAAACGGCTCGGCAAAGGCAGTTGTTAAAAACTTATTATTGTTCTGTTCCCGTTATGGATTTCCACGTGAGGTGCAGTCAGACCAGGGGAGCAATTTTACATCCAAATTGTTCAAGCAAACCCTTCAGTTGCACGGTATATGCTCTGTAGTGTCGTCAGCCTACCATCCCGAGAGTCAGGGAGTCTTGGAGCGGTGGCACTCGACCCTGAAGAGTATGCTACGCCGTTACTGTGCAGAACATGACACTGATTGGGATTTGGGTCTGCCGTATGTTCTGTTCGCTGCACGTGAAGTCCCAGGAGAGAGCCTGGGGTTCAGTCCAAATCAACTAGTCTTTGGCCATAATGTGAGAGGACCTTTAAGTATGGTGAAAGAGATCTGGGAGGGCGAAGAGAAGCCGGGGTCTGTACTTAAATATATCCTTGAGAGCCGGGAGAGACTTATAGGTTGCATGGCAGCGGCAGGTAATAACTTGGTTAATGCACAGGCGGTCATGAAGCACCAGTATGACGCCAAGGTGAAGCTTCGGGAGTTTTCGGTGGGTCAGGAGGTAATGTTGCTTTTACCTTTGCCTGGACACCCCCTTTCTGCCAAGTTTATTGGGCCGTATGTGGTGGCTAAGAAACTGTCCGACCTTGATTATCTCGTTGCAACACCTGACCGTAGAAGAAAACATCAGTTATGTCATGTTAACCTCATGAAAGAGTATGTGAGACGCCCCTCAGAGCCTCTCACTGTCCCTGTGCTGGCCTGCAGCGGCCAGGGTGGAGAAGGAGGTGGGGACAGTCATGCTGCTGAGGAGGATAGCTGGGACTGTGTCATTTCCGCGGAACAGTGGGCGGGGAATACTGAACAAGAGGCTAGGCAAGCTGTAAGTCACCTGCCTGAGCACCAGGGTGCTGCTGTCCTAGGCCTGTTCAGGTCATACCCCTCTGTTTTCGCCGAACACCCAGGTCTCACTACTCAGGTAACGCACGACGTGGACGTCGGTGATAATGTGCCCTTCAAGTCAGTGCCCTACCGTGTGCCCCCGGTAAAGTTGCCAGCTTTACGGGAGGAGTTAAAGTACATGGTTGAGAGAGGGATGATCACTGAAGGTTATGTGAAGTGGACATCACCCGTCACGTTGCAGCCAAAACCTGACGGCAAGGTGCGGTTCTGCATAGATTTTCGTAGGCTAAATGGCTTGACCACTACCAACCCTTACCCTTTGCCTCGAGTTGACGACAGCGTGGACAAGATAGGGAATGCAAAGTACCTTACTAAAATTGATCTTGTAAAAGGCTACTGGCAAGTACCCCTGTCGGACCGAGCTAAGCAAGTTTGTGGTTTTGTGGTAGATGGCAAGACCTACCAATGTAACGTAATGCCTTATGGGCTTAAGAACGCACCTGCCACATTTCAGAACCTGATGAACGATATTTGTGACGAAATCCCTAACTGCACGGTCTACCTTGATGACGTGATAGTGTATGATGACAATTTTGAAAATCACCTAGGGCACTTAGAGACCCTGTTTGGGAAGTTGCACGATGCTGGGCTGGTGGTGAACCTGAGGAAGTGCGAGTTTGTAAAGGCTACTGTGCAGTATCTTGGCTTCGTGGTCGGGTTAGGCCGGGTGTGCCCCCCCCTGAGCAAGATACAGGCTATCAATATGTTTCCCAGGCCCACCACTAAGCGCCAGGTCATGCGGTTCCTAGGTATGATAGGCTATTATAGGCGCTTCATCCGGGGATACTCTACTGTCTTAGCACCGTTAACTGATCTACTGTCGAAGTCAGTGAAGTTCTGTTGGGCTGCGGAGTGTCAGAGGGCTTTCGACCTAGTCAAGCACCTGCTGTGTACACATCCGATTTTGAGAGCCCCAGACTTCTCCAGGAGTTTTCAGCTGGCGACTGATGCCAGCGGTGTGGGTGCCGGGGCAGTGTTACTGCAGACTGATTCCGAGGGCTTGGAACACCCAGTGAGCTTCTTTTCTCGCAAGTTTAATTCGGCACAAAGGAATTACTCGACTATAGAGAAGGAGCTTCTTGCTATCGTTTTGTCGCTCAAACATTTCGAAGTTTATGTTCCAGCCTACGGCCCGGTAGTGACGATTTATACGGACCATCATCCCTTGAAATTCCTAAATCAGTTTCACAATCGGAATATGCGGTTGACCAGGTGGTCCCTAATGCTCCAAGAGTATAATCTCAACATTCAGCATATTGCCGGGAGTGAGAACGTGATAGCAGATTGTCTATCAAGGGTTGATGATCCAGGATAGTCGTGCACGGTGTGTGGGTTGAGCAGGAGTAAAATTAGGCTATCATAACGCCGTCCAAAAAGATTATAAAACAATAAAATAAACGAGAAAATTTTGTTTTAGTTTTGTAAGTCTTTATTGTTGTAGCATGATGCATGCGATATTGTGTTTTATGTATAATTCACACTTCAGTTGTTGTGCACCTTTTGCAATTAGTGGCAGCTAAGGGTAGCAGGTCGGTTGGTTGCCTGTCAGATTTTGATAATGCTTCTAAGGTCGATTATCTAAAATCTTGGGGGGGCTGTGACGCACCCAGTGCGTGGCAACTTAACCTGATTGTACTCCTTGGTACTCCACTGTATCGACACGGGGCGGGGCCGTGTACCGTGTTCGCTGCTTATATTGAGTGTGACAACGTATAACTATGTTCTTTGTATCTCTGCAAAGGTCTCGTCATTTGCTAACCAGTGGTGGGTTTTGTTTTAAGCCATGTCGAGACCTTCCATTTAATATGTAGTATCAATAGAGAAGTTGATAGATGAGATAATAGGAATTCAGAGAGAGAGAGTGAGTTAGACTTCAGAGCGAGAGGGTAGCAATGGTTGCCAGACGTATGGACCGGTTGGCAGCCCTGCGCTTATAGCTAGGTGCGACAGGGTTGGTAGTACATTGCCGCCTGCATATGCTGCCTGGCTGCCCATGTTGTCGTACTGCACATTGCATGGAGGCTCGCTGTGTGTTCCATGATCAGGTTGCCTAGAACCTTTGAGCTTCTAACATCCCTTGCCCTCTCTCCCAATTTCTCACGGTTGCACTCTTTCTCTCTGACGACATTACTCTCATTTCATTCTTCTCTCTATTTAAATGCATACCCTTCCCTTGAGGTCCTAAAGGAGTTTCAGCACTCACCTCTCGTATTACTCTTAGGACAAGCATATATTTACATGTATTAGATTTAAGGGGTTAATGTGAACAGCGATCTTCTTGATGAGGATAGTTGGTGAACGTTCTACATGTTCACGAGTTATATGCCCAGCTCATCATCCAATTTGTGACTAGACTAGTGCCATGTGTAAGAGCCCGACCATGCCCAGGAGTTGTCTGTAGAGGGGCGAGGACTTAGCCTTGATGTGCCTACCGAGCCAGGAGCGAGTGTAGTACCAGAGACTACAGCTCGCTCGTAGTGCCGGTATAGTAGAGTAACGTAATTTATCTGTCCTTGTGTTCTCTGCAGTCTTTTCCTGGGTTCTCGCTTTCGGTGCTGGGACTCGTTGTTCCTGTGACTTGGCCTGCTAGCTAGAACACATGGGGATGATGAGTGGGTGATATCTTTATTTTACTATGCATTGCAGCTCTCTTTAAGTTTATGTATGTAACACTTTACAATACACATTACTCACACACTAGACAACACTATTAATACTTTCATGTATCAATTAACTGCACTGTCGTTTTGCTGCTGTGTCCGGAGTTCTGTTGCGTAGGGCGCATACAGACTCAGAGGGGAGACAGAGTGAGAGAAGCGAAGTAGCCTATGCGGTAGTAGGCTACCGGCGCAGTACTGTTGCCTGCAACCTTTTAGTTATTCCAAGTATAGATTCATTATTACAATAAGTGACTACTGTTTATGTTCCTTCCATGTGTATTATTAGGTATCTACTGGATCATGAACATCTTGTATGCTACATGCTAGTGCATGTTAGTAGGGGACAGTTATTCTAGTGCACGCGCTTTCAAGTAGGCGTGTACATTTGTCATTTAGCATTTTCACTGTCATACCTTTAGCCTGCTTCTATTCTACATTATTAGAGGCTTAATATTAACGTAGTTTCTTGAGTATTGCATTTCTTTAGTAATAACGTAACCTATAAATGTCTGAGGGAGTTTAGCCTCATAGCCTACCCCTGTTGTACACTTTCGCCGAGTTAAGGTACCTCGTTACCATAGACGATAACTCTGTAGGGCGTTGGTGCTTTTGTTGTCTGGAGCATATAGTATTTGGGACTGGAATCGAGCGTGTCGTTGTCACATAAGCCATTCTGTCCTACGATCAAGAATCCCGAATATGTATTGCCGATCCAGCCGTAACACCCCGTTAACCCAGGGACTGCAACCAGACTCTTAAGAGGTCCTACTGGGCGAATGCGACCAGACTCATAAGATCCAAGGGCTAAAAAAAAACATTAAAACACGCCAGTGGCACACAAAACAAAGCAATTTGTAATTTGGTGAGATAATTCCCCTCCATTACTTTCTACTACTCCTACACATGTGTCCTAATCCTCTTCTCCCTCCTCAATTATCCGGTATTTTCCTAGTATTCCCGATATATATTGAGTTATTTCGTTCGAGGATGGCTAGGAGAGAGGGGGGCGGATGGAGGAGTGTATCTCCGACCCTCTAAGTCAGTTTGAGAGCTCTCCTTGTCTTTCAGTACCATGCCAGATACAAGAGGGGAAGGTGTTGCTCTCTTGCCGGCCAACTCCAGATTACGGCCGTGGGGCTAAAATATATGATTTTCACCAGCCAATTGCTGTTACCATTTGTTTTATTGCTTTCCAATGTTCATATGTTCATATTAACAGTAAAATAGGTGCATATGGATAAATATTCATTATATATATGGTAAATTGACGATATTTGTAAGGAATGTATCAAATACCTTCGCATGGCAGTCACTTTCAAATACCATAGCTGCGCAGCTTATGAGTTAATAAGAACAGCTCCCCACATAACCAAAACATACACCCTCAAAAAAAACCTACACTGAAGAGGCGACGTCTAGGAGAGGACCGGTTGTGATGTCACCCGCGCAGCTCGGCCGAAGATTGGCCGGTCAGACCAACGCATCCATCAATCAAAAATGCCATGACATCACCCACAGCCACAATCTAATTGGTCCCTTGAAGGCATTAGATGGCGAATTAGGAGGGCCCTGCCATTGCTCTCACCCCTACCCCCATCACCGAGACCAGAACGACTCGATGACCCCCTAGAATCCCTACACCGACATGTCCTTTTTCCCTGTGCCTCCTCTAGGGCAAGTACCACCTAGAAAGAGAATAGGTATCCAGGCCAGGTAGGGGAAGTTATTTCAACCTCCCCTCCTGAGATCTGGATGCTTTCTGGCTCCTGGCAGTTCTTCTGTTCAGGTAGAACTAGAATGCTTCCCGGCTTCTTGGTACCTTGTGATATAAAGCTATTACTGCGATAATTAGAGATGCTTTGCAATAGTTGAGACCTGGCTTACAGACCCCCTATACCGTAATAAATTCATTAATATCAGTTGCCAATTAAACCCACAAACGCTATCCATAAAGTAATTATTCATCAATAGATATATTGTTACATGTTTCTCTGACTTCTAAGTTACCAAACCGCTGCATACCTACTGTACAGTATAGGTGAAGAGCTCTGCCACACAAACGAATTACACTAAACTCCAGCTAGTTATTCCCCCGCACATCTGAATCTATCTAGTTCATTCTTCATTAATTACGTCCCTCAGTGAATGTGTTAATTGTATATATATAAATACATCTTTGTGTGACCTATTGATATTTGTTATTTGCATTCTTACCTTAATTCTATGTTGATATTTACCTATGGATTGTTCTTGTACCTATGAATAATAATATATGCATATCAACCATTCTAACTATAATATTATACTTGTACACCTGGCTCTTGTGTTCTCTCAACACCTCCCCCTCGGCGCATCAGGACCCATGACATACAGTATAAATAATATAACTATATCTAATAGAAGTTGGCACCTTAGCATAGTAGTGCGACCTAGGAATATCCTGTCATGATTCACGGACAAGTTAGCAATTCAATAATTTCAACCAGTAAATATTAACCAGCACCATATCAACCAAACCCAACTAAACCAGTCATAACTTAACTTTACTAAATAGCCGTATTATTGGAGTTGGAGTAAGTTGAGAACTATTGGTTGAGTTATCCAATCACCAGTGTCATCTGCCAGGAGAACGACAGTTTGATCCTTTGTTTTCTGTTTTTAAAGTGTAAGAAGGAGACAAAAGGCAAAGCTGCCTGCAATAGGTGTCTCCCCCAAAGGTGAAAGAGTGATAATCACTATATTAAATGTTGCTTTTTTTGTTGGAAAATTGAAATGAAGTGTGATGTCCTTGTTTATTGTAATGACAATTATATACAGTAGGAGAAGGAGGTGTTTGTAAGAGCTAGCTTGATAACGCTCTGTATAAGTGAAGCACAAACTGAAACAGTGAGAGAAGCCAGACAAATGAAAAGGAGTTCCAGCAGCTCCTTATCAAACCGCTGCATTACTCCCTGGGTATTCCCCTGCTCGATTTGAGTCTACAATCTTCCCTTTTGAATGTTTAAGAAGGGCTATGTAAAAATAATATACCACACGTGTGTATATATATATACACACACTCACACACACACATATATATATATATATATTATATATATATATGCGTGTGTGTGTATGTATGTGTGTAGAGAGAGAGAGAGAGAGAGAGAGAGAGAGAGAGAGGAGACAGAGAGGAGAGAGAGAGAGAGAGAGAGAGAGAGAGAGAGAGATGGGGGGTCTACCGCTCTCAAACTGAAAGGAATAACATTTCGTTATTTTTAGTCTTTTTGAGTCGAGGTTTAGTTTTGGTTAAGTTGTCGTGTTGGCGGGGGCTCTGGTTATGAATGTATGTGTCTGCTCCCCTGTAGTGTGTTGTTCTTGGTTGTATTGCATAGGGCTTAAAAGGTGTACTTGTTTTCCACTTGCGAATGACTTAGAATAGTTCTTAAATTTGTACTTGTATTTTTGTGTTAAGTTTTACCCCTTCTACATAGATATACTTGTTTTTACTTGGCGTAGATGAAATAATTCTCTGGTTACGAATTATTGAATACACCTGGGCGGCTTTACACCTTACAGGACATAGTAATGTAGTGCACTGTCTTATGTGGGCAGTAGTCGCACCACAGGTTTTCGAAGGCGGTTGCAATGACACTCTGAAGCGATAGGGCTACGGCGAAAACACATCAGGGGCCAGATGGTGACGTTCTGTTGGTAACGACCATGAGTCTTCTGAGAAGGTGGGAGACGACTCTGAGCCTTCGGTAGTCACAACAGATGAGTTAGAGTCATCTGCAGTGATACGGCGTGTAG